>BSSO01002037.1:0-20776 GCA_030267885.1 Mesembryanthemum crystallinum | reverse complement strand
CGAGCCTAAGCCCATCGAGTCGAACTAGAACCTATGCCTAGGCGTAACTAAAGTATCATGGTCCATCCGCATGCTTGATGACTTTTGTTCCTACGTGCTATGTGACTAACTTACCAATTCGGAAACCCTAGGAATAGGCGTTCCTTTAGGTGCACGGTTTGGGTATTAACTTGTCTTCCCCCGCTTTCAAAAATCATCCCCCGAGAGAGCCGATGACGCTAGTTGCTCCTCTAAGTGGTCGTTGCGTGCTTTAGCCAAAAAAAAGAGAGAATCTTGTCCATAGGAGTCTTTTACATTCCAAAAACCAACAAATTCTTTTCTCCCTTTTTGCAAGTCAAGAGTCCTTCTTTTAACAAAAAACATCTTCGGCACAAGCACGCAACGACCCTAGCGGCCATGTTGAGGCTGACTCTGGGAGTCTCCCTTTTCATCCCCTCGTCAAAAAACATTTCCTTTTGAGTCATGTGCTAAGATCCTCCCTCATTTAGGATAGGGGACCGAAGGAGAAGGTACGGCCCTCCGTTGTGGACTAGAACACCCGGTTCAAGGTTGATACGTCAGACGTCCGATCCCAGATTACAGACATACTCACTCCCTTGATCCGACGAAGATACACCAACACCCAACATGGCACCCGATGCACCGCCTGAACCCACTCTTGCCCAAGTGGTCGGAGAACTTCAACATTTCTGCAACCGCCTCAACAACATTGAACTAAGGGATGGCACTCCACCTCTCGAGAGTGAAGAGGTCAAGACCCTCAAGTCGAAACTGGCCCATCTTGAGAAAGTCATTTCTAAAACTCAAATCTTTAATGACTTTATGATCAACAACGAGGGAGTGAACCCCAACATCCAGGGCACCCTCCCAACCAAGTTCTCCATGTCGGAGGTTCCACTCTTCAAAGGCACTGACAATCCGCAGGATCACCTCCGGGCATTCACCACCGCACTTGGTCTAGAGGAGTGGACAAGTCCCTCTATGGTCACATCTTCCCTCAAACTCTGGATACTGTCATCTGGAGTTGGTTCTTCAAGATAGACCCACAAAAGGCCCAACAATGGGGAGAACTGACCGCCCTCTTCCTCGCTCGGTATGCCGACAATGTGGTCCCCGCTATGACTCTGAGGGAACTGGAAATCATTAAACAAGAAGACAACGAAGGCTTCACTAGCTTTGTCAATAGATGGAGGAGTAAGGTGGTCGAAATGATAGACTGCCTTACCGAGAAGGACGAAGTCCGCCTTCTCATCCGCAACCTTCAACTAAAGTATCACGAGCCTTAGAAGTACCAAGCTATCAGCACCTAAGCTCAACTCAGTAACGTAGGTGTTCTCATCGAAGATGACCTCTTGGCCAACAAAGGAAAAGGGAAGGCCACATACAATAGCAACACGAAGAAGTACAACCCTACTTTTCAAGCCAATGAAGTCCATGCCATCTCAGAAAGGCCTGAAAGAAGATTCCAATACACTCCTATTGGTATGACCTACGCTCAAGCTCTGGAACGGTTAACCAAGAAAGGGATCCTTTCCCCCACCGGACCTACACCCGATCCTCCCGAAGACAAGAGAACCCGGTTCTATGATGTCAATGCCTTTTGCAAGTACCATCGTGGCAGGGGACATGACATCGAGGACTGCATCGCCCTCAGAAAGAGAATTCAAGCACTCATTCATGATGGGACCATTCCAGTTCTTAAGGCGACTCCTCCTCTTAACAACAAAAGCAACCCTTTGGGAGCGCTCCACATCTCAACTAATCATGCTAGCTTTGACCCTTCAAAGTGGATCACACCGATCCACAAAGTCGTTCCGCCCTATCCCGTTGACTACGTTGATGACATGGTAGCTGGGATATGGGACAGTGACGGCGATGAAGAAGAATGGTACGTCAACCATGTCAAGAGGGAGAAAGAGTGGTACGAGGATGAAACCGCTCCTATCCAACACCTCACAAGATTGGGGCGGGTTTACCAGGCTCCGGTTACCCAAGACAAAGATCCCCTTCAAGCTAATGCCGACAAGGCCAATCTAACACCCCCTATCGAGCCTACCCGAGAGGATGACGAACAAAGGCTTCTAAAACAACTCCAAAAGACAAAACCCGACATCTCCATTTGGCAACTCATCACTACTTCACTAGTACATCATAAGACATCTTGGATGCACTCAGCAACGCTACCATCTCCCCGCAAGCCACCCCAGAGAAGTTGGTAGGGCTCTTGGTCAAGGGTAAGAACTCCCAAGCGATCACGTTCTCTGAAGCCGACTTGCCCAAAGATGGACCTCACCACAATAAGGCCAGCACTCTACCTTACGGTGATATGCAAGCAAAAACAAGTCCCCATGACTCTTGTTGACAATGGATCCGCCGTGAAAGTTTGCCCTCTAAGGACCGCTACTCACTTAGGGATCGACAAGAAAGACCTTGTGCACGCCACTCAAGGTGTAAGAGGATTTGACAACACCAAGCGAGAAGTCCTCGGCTCCTTCTCTATTAACATCAATGTGGGGCCTGTTGAGAAAATGACACAATTCATGGTCAACGACATTCCCACCTCGTTCAACCTACTCCTTGGCCACCCATGGCTTCACAGTCTCAACGCTGTTGCATCCACTTTACATCAAAAGGTCAAAATGATGGTAGGGGATGCCTTGGTCGAGGTTTTAGCCGACACCTTGTCGGCCTCGGTAGACAAAGCTCCTATCCTCAAAATCGACCACAGTGATGAAGACCTAGACTTTTGGGGATTTGAGACCATATCATTCCTCGAGCAGGATTCAACCGATCCTTACTCCAATCTCACCATCAATGCTATCATGCGTCAACAAGTTTACTTCCCCAGCATGTCTCCGGGCACTCTACCCACTCAAGACACCTCCTCTTGGCCCACCGAATCCAAGAACGACCTCTTTGGTCTAGGCTACACCCCGACTAAAGCCGAAATCCGAGCTTACATACGCCGGCAGGCTTTCAAGAAGAAAATGAAAGAAAAGGATCAAAACCACCTCGAGCCGATGCCCCTCTACTCACTTACTCTCAACGGATAGTTTCTCAAGGAAGGAGATTCTAACTCGTACTACGGATTCCCCGAACCGCACTACTTAGTCTCAACTAGAAAGAAAGTACCCGGATTCGAGATATTTCATGACTGCTACACAAGCACCGAGGAGGCATTCTACCTTCTGCAAACAACCAAGTCCCCTACAGATTGGATCAGCAACATCAGTAACAAGTCCATGGGTCTTCTGTTCGGCTAGGAGCGCCGTGACCCCGACCGAGCCTTCCACCTGGCCCTTAATGCCGCACTCCTTGATGAAGGCTTCGATCCTACTAAGCTCATCACAGCAACACTAGAGAAAGTCCGCACTTGGAGCTACACTACCAAATGGACCTCCTCCGACAGTCGTCAGATTAAGATCAAGATCCGCAACGGCCAAGCGTTCGCTTCCAAATCCGAGACTAATTTTGATCTTGAGTCTAGTTCTGAGTCTGAGTCTGAGTCATTCCCCCTTGAGTCTGGCATTGTCCCCACTGAGTCTGTCTCTCCTGTCGTTGTACCTTCCCTTTCCGCTAATGAAATGAAATCTGTTTCCGCTTACTCTTCGGACCCTCTAGTTGCTAACAACGAAAATAATGAGTTGCCTAAAGAACTAATCAAAGCACTAATTGCACACGAACAATCAACTTCGATAATTGAAGAAACCAAACTCGTAATTCTAGCAGGAGATGGGGACGAGCCTCGCCAAGTACGGATAGGCTCGTCCTTGTCCCCCGTAGAGCGCAAAAATTTCATTGATCTGTTAACAGAGTATCAGGATGTGTTTGCATGGTCTTATGAAGATATGCCGGGGATAGACAGAAGCATCGCTGAACACACTTTGCCCCTTATTCCCGGCGCCAAACCGGTTAAGCAAAAGCTACGCCGCATGAAAAGTGAATGGGCACTGAAAATCAAGCACGAGATTCATAAACAACTAACAGCCGGATTTATCGAGCCAGTACAATACGCCGATTAGGTAGCAAACATAGTTCCAGTGCCTAAGAAAGACGGGAGAGTCCGCGTATGCATTGACTTTCGTGACCTCAACAAAGCCAGTCCAAAAAACGACTTTCCTTTGCCGCACATTGATATCTTGGTAGACAACATAGCAGCGAAAGCACTCCTTTCCAGCATGGATGGGTACGCTGGTTACAATCAAATACAAATGGCAATAGAGGACAAGCTCAAAACAGCCTTCATTACCCACTGGGGGCTATTTTGTTGCACCAAAATGCCTTTTGGACTCGAGAATGCTGGCACTACTTACCAAAGAACAGCCACGACCATTCTACATGACATGATGCCCAAAGAGGTAGAGGTATATGTCGACAACATGATTGTCTCCTCACTCACAAGCGAAGGGCACCTACCCAATCTTAGAAAGTTCTTCAATCAACTCCGTAAGTACCTCATGTGACTCAACCCACAAAAGTGCGCCTTTGGCATCATCGCCGGCAAGGTTCTAGGCTTCATAGTCAGTCAATGGGGCATTGAAATTGTTCTATCCAAGATCAAAGCAATTGTGGACATGCCTCCACCCGCCTATGAATCCGAGATCAAGGGTTTCCTCGAGAGACTACATTACATAAGCTGCTTCATTTCCAAATTGACGATCATATGCGAGCCTATCTTCAAGAGGCTCAAAAAACATGTCAAAACGGAATGGGACGACGATTGTCAGGAGGCCTTCGACAAAATCAATGAGTATTTAGCAAACCCTCCGATCCTGGTCCCCCCAAGATCAGGCGAACCATTAATCCTCTATCTCACCGTGACCGATACGGCCATGGGGGCTATGCTGGCTCAGATCCAAGACAGCCAGGAGCGGGCCATCTACTATTTGAGTAGGAAATTCTTGGACTACGAGACACGCTACTCCGCAATAGAGAAGATGAGTCTCGCCTTGGTCGGGGCCACTAGGAAGCCGAGACATTACCTCCTCCACAACACGATCCACCTTAGATCGCTGCTAAATCCACTCAAATACATGTCCGAAAAGCCGCTGCTTAACGGAAGAATGTTAAGATGGATGGTCCTACTTTCCGAATTGGACATCAGGTACGAAGTAATCAAGACCATCAAGGGACAAGCCGTCTCCGATTACCTAGCCGAATATACTGTTCACGGTTCACATGATAGCCATGAACTCCCCGATGAGCACCTCCTATTCATTGAAGAGCACTCTTGGCAACTATACTTTGACGGAGATTCGAATCAAAAGGGCTTCGGCATAGGGGTACTCATGGTTTCTCCCGAAGGTGCACATACACCTCTTTCGGTCAAACTCGATTATGAGGTAACAAACAATGATGCCGAATATAAGGCATGCACCCTTGGCTTGCAAGCCGCTGTTCATCTCGGCATTAGAAGACTCCGGGTTTATGGGGACTCCCTACTTATCATCAACCAAGTCTCCAAAACTTGGAAAGTTAGGAGCGAAAGCTTGGCACCCTACCAAGAATACCTCGAAAGCTTGACCAACAATTTCGACCACATCCAATTCACCTATCTCCCACGGGAAGATAAGCAATTTGCCGACGCTTTGGCAAAGCTGGCTTCCATGATCAACATCCCCGACTCCGTTGAGATGCTCCCAATACAGGTACAAAGACAAAGCAAGCCATCCTATTGCGAACAAGCCGAGATATACAACAATGAAACTGAGGAATGGTACACGGATGTTCTCAACTATCTGGCCCATGGAACCTATCCTCCTGAATCATCTCACAAGGCACAACGGACGCTACTAATTCGTCCTAATCCAAAACAAGCTATACAAAAGAGCGCCCTACGGGGTTAACCTCCTCTGCATTAGAACCGAACAGTCTCTTCATGTCATGAATGAAGTACACCAAGGGGCATGTGGACCCCACATGAATGGCACCATGCTCGCACGCAAGATTTCAAGACTTGGATACTATTGGTCCACCATGGAAGCGGCTTGCTACCAATTCATCAAGAAGTGCATCAAATGTCAAGTCCATGCCAACCTCCAACATTTGCCTCCACATGAGCTCTGCACCTTTACGGCTCCTTGGCCATTCTCCGCATGGGGGATATATGTCATTGGAAAAATCACACCCAGAGGAACCGGGGGTCACGAGTTTATCCTAGTGGCCATCGATTACTTCACTAAATGGGTCGAAGCACAATCCTTCGCCAAGCTCACCTCGAAACAAGTGGCTAAATTCATCCACAACAACATCATCACCCGATACGGAGTTCCATAGGAGCTCATCAACGATCATGGATCACACTTCAAGAAGGACGTCGTAAAGCTCTTGTTAGACTTCAAAATCCAACACCGGTGATCCTCTACTTATCGACTTAAACAAACGGAGCCGTCGAAGTTGCAAACAAAAACATCAAATGGATCATTCAAAAGATGGTCGAGAACTATTCCGACTGGCCCGACAAGCTCCCTTTCTCCCTATGGGGGTATCACACCTTTATTAGGTCGTCAATGGGCGTAACCCCGTACTCCTTAGTATACGGCAAGGAAGTCGTGTTGCCCGTTGAGCTCGAAATACCTTCCCTGCGGGTTGTCCTCGAGAGCCAAATCCCCGAGGTCGATTGGGTCAAAGCCCGCTATGATCAACTCATCACTCTGGACGAGAAAAGATTAAGAGCACTACACTCATCACACATCTATCAACGTCGCATCACACGCCACTTCAACAAATCCGTCAAAACAAGCGACATCCAAGAAGGCGACCTTGTGTTGAAAGAGATCCGAGTACCCATCACCGACCCAAGAGGCAAGTTCAAACCTAATTGGGCCGACCCATACATCATTCAAAAGATCCTAAGTGGCGGAGCAGTCAAAATCTCTGACGTCGACGGTCTAGAGTTCTCACAACTCACCAACTTGGACCAACTCAAGCGGTTCTACGCCTAACCAGCACCAGCAAACATATCCTGACAAATCTGGCACCAACTCATTCAAAAAAAAAAAAAAAATGATTGGCTGAAAGCGCGAACTACGAATGGTCTGATTCCCCAACCGGGATACGTAAGCAGCCTCACTACGAGGTTCGGCCCCTTTAATAACTTTGCACTCTAGGAGTTCACTTCATTATCAGTCTTGATCAAATAAAGGCTTAACGTTTTGGCTTTGGGCAAAAACTTCGTTTTTCCTAACTTTTTCACAAGATGGTCAAACAATTTTTTTCTCAAACTAAAGCTCATTTCATTGATCAAGACAAACTCATGGGGCACAACACCCTTCATTACGAAGCAACTAGAAGGGTCCACCAGCTACAAACAGCTAGTAGACCACAAAAAACCAAAACAAAAATAAAGCACCGTATCCTAAATCAGCTTAACCCTAGGCGGGAGGGTCCTCGATCCTTCCCCGCTCCTTGTGTCACCTCTTCTAAGTAGTCACTTTCTGGGAGGATTCCTTCTTCTAGGGATCTTCTCCCACTCCTCCTTAACCTTCCCCTTTCCCTCGGGTGGACAAGAGCTTCTTCCTTCTCGGTTCTTTCTTTCTCTTTCATTGATCACAACGGGGCCCCGGACATCTAGGGGGAGGTCGTCACACAAGGACTCATCACTAGCACCAACAGACACGGCCTCAGAATTCCTCAAATGCGAGCGGGTCCTAGCGTCAGAAGCAGTGATCCACGCCTTGTACTCCTCCGACACATAAGTAGTCTCGGAGACCCGAGGTGCCACCCATGTCTCCAGACGGTACCAATACCGCTCCCATTCAACAACTGTCTCTGCGATAAAAGCCCTGGTCGAAGGTTTCGCACAATCCCGGTACGGGATGAGCTGCCTCAACCCATATTGACGCCTTAGTCGACAAGGGAAGAAGTAGGTGATCTCCCGCAGCCCGAGGAGACAAGCATAAGGAGTGGATGACTCCTCACAGGCCTTCATCGGACCGACCTTCCACCATCTTACTCGGTATTGCAACGTGGGGATGTTGTTCATGAACTCCCGCCAATCAGCCAAGGACCAACCCTCAAAGCACAACGGACAAGTAGCGAAGTTTTTGGCCTCGTATGGAGAGCCGGAATCGGGACGGATGATAAGGCACAGATGCTCCATGAGCCAAATCTGACATACAAGGACAGCAAGCGTCATACATCCACATTAGATGTTACGAAACAAACAGTACATGAGCGAACTTACTTGTAGGAGGTGAGGGCTCCCACCTAGAGTTCTAAGCGCGGCAAACTTATCCAAGCCGATAAGAGTTTCCCCTACCACCAAGGCAAATGAAGAACGGTTGTTCTGGACCTTCTCCACGACTCGCAACAGTGAGGCTCGACCCCACCGATCATCGGACGAGACAAAGAGAAAACGGTGAAGGAGGCAAAATATGAAAGCATGCCTCCGATACCTCGAAAACCTGACATCATGAGAGGGCCTTGCGAACTGAAAAGTGAGAACGACCCCCAACAGGTCAACACGATCGCCGTTAAGGAAAAATTTCGTTTGGGCCTTGTCGAAGAGTAAAACTCGACAGATATAATCTTCGAAATCCTCGCCGGTATACAGGACGGCGGGGAGTGCGCCTCGAGGATAACCAGCAATCGCCTCGAATTCCTCTACCAACGGGCATAGCTCCTTGTCCCCAAAGCGGAACACATGAAACTCCAGATCCCAGTAGCTCACAACTACCCGAAGGAGTTCCCAAACGATCGTCACTTACCGTGAAGGAAAGAAAGCGTTTAGGGAAAAGACTTCCGAAGACCGCTTCTCTTCCTCCGGTATACTCTTCATCCAGGCATCAAACATCATTTCGAAACTCGCCATGTTCCCAAAGAAAGGATCTCTCTAAGAGGGTATTGAGCGAGAATGAGTAGGAAAAGGCCGCCCAAGCCTCCTATTTATAGGCAAAAACATGCACAAAACAACAAAAAGGGACCCAACTGGCTGGAGCTCCCACCGGTCCAAGTGGGGCCCACGCCGGACTAGTGGGGCCCACCGGTTAACCGGTGGGAGCCGCCTTGGACCGGCGGCACAACTTTGTCCGGTCGCCCGTTCTGGCACCATTCTGGAATTTTTCGTCCGTGTTTGAGCTTGGAACCGCCTATCCTAAGGTACATGACTCCCTCTTTTGGGCGATTAAAAATGTTTTTACAAAAATCAAAAATTTCATGTTCCGTGTTTCTTTTCGAAAATCGGCACCCCTTTCCAGTGTCACTCAAATTGTGCCTAGGTCACTAACCACTACATGATTCAATTCATTGCTTGACTAATTATTTGGTACTTGAGCATTTTGACATTTTTCATTTTTGCAAACACAAATAAAACGGGCACTAACATAAACAAGACGGCTAAAACAAGAGCCAAAAGGCAGCGTGTATATACAAATGTTTGCATGTTTCTTTTAACAAAGACAGGGGCCAAAAGCTTTACAAATAAGCTACAAAAAACAAAGACAACCCGAGCCAGATCCGGATCGAACCCCCGAGATGGACTCAGGGGTACCGCCAGAGGAAACAGCCTCCTCGATATGGTCTAAGGGCTCCTCACAGCGTAAAACTCCTCGCTCCGGAGGGAGCTCCTCCCAAGGGCTGGCACTCCGGTTGTAGTCCGCCCAGTCGCCGCTACCAAATCAGGAGTTCACCAACATCATCCAAGAAGATTGGTGCGCCCACACCAGCCGTCACACTGGCCGCTGAACTAGGCCCCGCACCGAAGGGCATACCCCCGAATGACATGCCCGGGCCCGCACTAAACCGTGCACCTGGCGTACTACCAAAGGAACCGCCAGCAGAGTCACCCGGCACACCACCGAGACGAAGGCCTCTAACACCCTCGAAAAAACTGCTCGAGGGCATCCTCGCCGTACCTGGCACCCGACCAGAAGTCCCAGCCTCGTTCTGGCCCCGACCAAAGCAGGACGAAGGAATCAGACCGCCTCCGCTCCCAACTACAGAGCCACTAAGGGCTCGACAAGAATGGGATGGCATGCGAGGAACGGGTATCCGCCCTCCAAAAGTCTCTCTGCTTGCCATCCGGCCCCTAAAACACGGCCTAGCAACAAAAGGCTGGGGGACAGGCTCTAGCCGGGGTACCTGCACAGGCTATAGGGGTATCAGAAAGTGGACAGAAAACACAAAAACAACCAAAGGATATGAGAATCAGCATCTACCTCGGAGGCGTCACTCCGCCACTTGCAAGAGAAATGCCGATACAAATCCCTTATCCACTCCTTATAAGTGTGGACAGGCTCTGGCTAACGTTTTGTTTCAAAGACGCGTTAAAATCTCATTCCAGCTCCGACACCAAACAAAAGCAAAAAACACTTACCCCACGGCTCCCCCGGGGGACCGTGGCATCCAGCACCCTGGCCGGAACAACAACCCGCGGAGATGGGCGGCGAACCGGGATCAGGTGGATCCCTCGTAACAAGCGGACCATCATAGTCGGGGATCAACTGTCGCATCACCCTCTCCCTTAAGAACCACTTGAAGTTAAAAGGGTGCACCAATAACAGGCTCCGTTGGTCGCTTTCAGTCGAGGCCATGGACGTGCTAACACCTCCCAAATGCCTCTCCCAAGGAAACCAAATGACCTGCACCAAATAGGTTAAAATTCGAAGCAAATGACAAAAAGCACCCACGAAGGCTCTCAGCCTCACCTGATCAGGTCTCAAGCCCGCCAACGCGTCTCGCACCTCGCCAAGACCGCTCAAGACAGGCATTCTAGGAGCGAGTGGCCGGAATCCCAGTCTCGCAAGATACGGCCGCAAGTCTCAACTGACGAAAGTGCTCATACAGCCAAATTTGAAACACGCACACCACGTGTTAAGCAAAGCAAGACAACACGGAAAACGCTCAAGACGAATTTAACACATACCTCCGAGATCTGGACAAGCCCCTGGAAAGCCACTTGCCCACCAGACTCATTCACTAGTGGATTTGCGCTCCCCTCATCCCTCTCAACTGAGGGCTGACCCCGTGTAGGCTTCCCCTTGGCTTTCCGGCCCTTCTATGCACTAGGCCGCCTGCAACATGATCTCAAACCTTGCACCAGCACGCCCCAAGACGGCGTCCCCCAATCGTAGGTCACTATGCTTGCAAAATCCTCCAACAGGTGCGTGAGGTAGAAAAGATGTAGCGTCGAACCTTTATCGGAAAAGACCATGGCACCCAGCAGATACGCAATGAAAACGCGAGCTGACTGCTTAATGCTCATACCCTCCAACTCCGGGGAGGTAAAAATGTCAGCGATGCGCTGAATAGACACTTTCGGGTGGCCCCCGAACAATCTATAAAAGAGTTCTCCAAAGAGAGTCACACCTCCTCAGAACTTAATGTGACACGAAAGTCAAGCTGTCGATCCCTTCACGGGAGCCCCGAGATAATCGAAAACTCAAAAGGAGTGATCGTCATCTCACCCACTCGGAGATGGAAAGTGTTGGTGGTGTCCTAGAAACGCTCAGCAAGCGCCCTCGGAATGGCTCGAGATCCTGCTCCCAAGATAGGCACTGTCTCCACCATGCCTCCGAAACTGGCCAACGTCACCAAGTCGCGACTCTCCTCCCGAAGCAAAGCATAAGTCGTCGCCACCTCACTGTCACAGCAATGGGTCTGATAGCGATAATCGGTCTCCTACAAAAAAGCGAAACACAAGGCCAAATCACTCGCCGCAACAGCAAATACTAAACACTGGATTTTCATCAACAAAACAGCAAATCCTAAACACTGGATTTTCATCAACAAAACAGCAAATCCCAAACACTGGATTTTCATCAATAAAACAGCAAATCCCACACACTGGATTCTTGTCCACCCAGCAACAGCAAATTCCACACACTAGATTCTTGTCCACCCAGCAACAGCAAATCCCACACATTGGATTCTTATCGACAAAAAAACAAGCAGCGAATCCTAAGCATCAGATTTCGTATTACCAAAAAGTCCTAAGCAGGGGGCTGTTTCGGCAAAACAACAAATTCTAATCATTGGATTTCTTAAAAGCAAGTAATGGAGCGATAAGAAGGCTTACATTCACATGGCTACCACATGCCGAAAGGTGGTGGTCCGGCTCCACTAGCAAATCACTATGATCCCACACAGTCTTCGGATGTGGAACATACTTGCAAATGTTCTTCGGAGGGAAAGGACTCCTCTCTCCCTTGGAAGCCGTCGACAACCTCCCGACTGGAAACACCCGAACAAAGACATCTCCCTCCTCGGTAGTGCGCCTCCTCTTGCCGCGAGAAGCCATACCTGGAAAGTCCCAAAAACAGTTAAAAATCCCTTCTCACACCAAATTGGGAAATTCACAACAAAGACTCAAAAGTCCTAGTTCACACCAAACTAAGGCACTTAGCCGGTTCAGTTCGAAGAAAATCAAAATTTCAGCAGAACAACAGTACGAACACAACCATTTCGACATGTCCGTTATACTAGTACACTCTACTAGTTCACTAGTAACCACCATGCAAGAGCGACAAACTCCATGCAAAGCCACGTCCAAATTTTGGACCCACTTCGAAAAAATTCAGAAAGAATGCCAAAATCGATAGTTCATGCAACTAAATGGCTCCTAAACATATTCTAAGCTGCAACAAGCAAGAAGCAAGCACAATCAACAATGGTGGGTCTCAAACGCCATTTTCTCTCTCCTCGAGGACTCAAAATTAAAACTTGCAGTTCACACCAGACCAATGAGTTCCCTAGCACTATTGAGCATCAACAACATGCAAGTCACCAAAATTCAAGCTCAAATGGCACCATACAAGCAAAAAATTGGGTCTTTTCACTCAAAAATCCATAAACATTCAACATGCAAAACTCAAGCAAAACTCAACAAAAATGAACAAAACAAGTTGAGAATCACTTACCAAACGAGTAATGTGGTTGATTTAAGGCAAAACCCAAGCAAATGGAGCAAAAACCAGCCTTGAAGGATTTTTCTAGAGAGAGAAAGCTTAAGGTGGCTGAAAATGGAGGCTTTCAACCTCCTCAAGGTCACCCGTTCAATTTGAACGGGTGAGTGTTCGACCGCCAGACCGGTCGGGCAGACTGGGTGACCGGTTTGGTAGACCGGGTAACTGGTCTCCCCACCGAGTAACCGGTCTCCCGACCGCTGGGCCGGTCTCACGGCCCGCAGACCTGTCTGGCCCGGTTCGCATTCCTAGCTGCTTTTCACCTTCAAAATTTGGTCTCCCGCGCAAATTTTTGACAGTTGTTTCTCCCCAACTGACATTCGTGCCAGTTTTGAACCACACTAGTTCAAAATTCAATTGCAACAACGCCACGGCAGGTAAAATTCATTATCATGGACCCGTTTTCGTCCCAAAAATCACCAAAATTTCTTTTATACCTAAGAATTTTTTTTTCAAACACCACTACGGAATTTTACAAAAAGCCCGATTGACTCGGCATTTTCTTTTCACATTCCATCACGGAATTTTACAAAAGCCTGATTGACTCGGCATTTACAAAATCTTTTCGCATTCCATCACGGAATTTTACAAAAGTCCGATTGGCTCGGCGTTTACAAAATCTTTTCGCATTCCATCATGCGATGATGCATCAAGCTCGATTTAACTCGGCACTTACAAAAATTTTCTCGACTTTGGCTCGGTATAAATTATTACAAAACACCTTTCTAGCAGTTTGAGAAAACGATAGCCCATTCGTTTCTCTCATTCAACAGGAACTCATTTGCTTTAACACACATTAAACCCGATTTTACTCGGTAGCAAGCAGGCAACTCGGCAGCACGGGAAACAAAAACACAATTTGTTCCTCCTGAGCATCAGGTGACTACCCACCTATACACGTGTCCCTCCCCAGGACTAGTCAGAGTCTGCCATCCCAGGCGGCTCCGGACTACTTTGACCATCGGTCTTCCCAAAGTTCGGTCAAAGTGGGGGCTTCTGTAGACACCCCTCTAGGTGTTTCTTGAGTCCTCCGCCACCCGATGACGAACAATATGGCACACTCAGGAAATGACGTGCTCCCCCCTTCAAGTGAAAGCCCCAAGAAGATAAAACCCAACTCTCACCCTCATCTTCTAACCCTTGCTCTAAGCTTTCAAGAACTTTAAACGGCTCCTCAATCGGAGTCACACGGATCAAAAGTTATGGACGTATTTGTATTTCGGCACAAAACTGAGCATGGAGCGGGAAATGGTTTAAGGATCCGCCCAAATTCCCCCGGGAATCTCAAATGGACCCAGATCCATGGATACACATACCATATTGGGATTTTTAAGTAAAGCCTACATTTGAGTTCTCAACTAATCAGAATTCAATCATACAGCAAAAATCTCAAACCGCTGGCAAAAAGCTCAAACCGCCAGCCCGGTCTTGAGACTGCCAGGCCGGTCTCAAGACCGCCAAACCGGTTTCAGCACCGGTCTGGCGGTGGGAGCATGTGGTCTCGGACTGTTTTATTTTTCCGTCTCTTTCTGCACTTTTACACCTATAAATACGTCCTAAACTCCTCCATTCAAGGGGGACCCTTTAGAGGGAGAAAGGAGAGCACATGTGGAAACTTAAGACCCCTTTTTAAGAGAATTAACATCGCTTTAAAAGAACGATTCTTGAGAACACCATTGTGATCGGAAAGAGACCACAAAACAACCCACAAAAACATCCCTTACACCACAAAACAACCCACAAAACAATACACCAAAACAAACCAAAAAAGTCGTCAACTTGGGGTTACTAGCTTGAGGAAGATCCGAACGAAGGAGCTCCAATCGAAGGTAGCCATCCCAAGGGAGATCAACAAAAAGGGTTGTTTCTTTGTGTGTTTCTGTTCTTGTGTGCAAATTGAATCTCTCTCGAATTGAACCTTCATGCGCACCCAACTAAATACCACCTAAAATCTAGCATGCTCACATAATTAGCTCTTTTGCATGAAATCTTGCTAATTGCCAAAGTGATCGCCTTACAAAAATAGCTTGCTTCTTGGTAGATAATTCGTGACAACCCTTGTAGCTAATGCATAGTTGAGGGAAAATAAATGGCATGACAGATATCATGTGAATAAATAGCATAATTGCATTATCTTGAAATCATTTGAATAAGTTCCGCATTCCCGAACTCAGTTTCTCCCTTTCTTGGGCATCGAAGTCACAACTCGGCACAATCATGGTATCTCCCTAGATATTCGTGGTTGGTGCCTATATGGTTTCTATATTCCTAAAATACGGTGGCGACTTCTTCACCTTGTAAAACAAATCGAGCAAAACAACAATCCCCGTGAAACAAAGAACCAGCAGAGCGCGCATGCAGTGAATGCGGGGGAAGAAGGGTCCCACACCGCCACTCGCGCTCCGGCCACCCGGGCCGTTACCTGACGATGTTGGCGATCTGGGGCCTAGCTCAGACGCCATCTGCCACGCCCCTTTTTTTTTAATTTTTTTTATCTGAAATAGGGGAAAGGAAGGAGTGGGAAGGAGAAGGACGGCTGCCGCTGCCGGTCTCGGCCTTCTGGTGCCATCGTGCGGCAGTCATAGGTGGGTAGCCAAGACGCCACCCTAAATACAACTTTTTCTTTTTTTTCTTTTTTTTTTGTACACAGAATGCAAACAGGGGAAGTTGGGGTGAGTTTCAATCGCCGGCGGCCAACATGGCCACCAGCCGGTCGTCTCAGTGGGTCAGGGATGCACCGGTGGTGGTTGCGCCACCGGCGTTCATTTTTTTTCTTTTTTGTAAAAGGTAAATATATTAATAGCATCACCAAAACATACAAATTTCTTAGAGACAAGGGTGGGAGCCAACTTCTAGGAAGGGTTCTCCTTATTGTCCCTTGACTCTACAAGTTCACATATAAAGCAAACTAAAACAAATTACAGAAATGCCATAATATCTTTATAATTTTCACAATCTCTTTTCCTGCTCAAGAACAGCTCCAGCCTGATGGTGATGTCTCTCTTTATCAGTTTGAAGCAGGTGAATAGAGTGAGGTATGTGCTTGCATATCTCTTTTGGTTCCTGGCATACCATATATAATAGGTGGTTGCAGCCCTTGTTGCAGAGTAGAGCACTTTCTTTTCCTTCGAGCATCTCTGTCTTGGTAGCCATCTGAACACTCCTGCAATGGTTGTAGAAGTTGAGAGGAATTTCATCCATTGACTAACCATTGAGGTCAATTCTGTAGACCATTTGCAATTGTAAAATAGATGATTATGATTCTCCTCAGTTTTATCATCACAAAGCTGACGTATGGTACTTCTGCATTGAATCCCAAATTGGTGAATTCTATCCATGGTCAATAATCTCCCTTTAGCTGCTAGCCACCAATTAAACCCATGTCTTGGCATAGTGATGGAGCACCAGATCCATTTAGCATTTTTGTCCTTCATTTGCTTCCCTGAGAGACCTTTGTAATAGGTCTTAATGCTATATTCCCCATTTTTCTGCGATGACCATCTGTTGTCATTAGTAAACCAATGATGAATCTTGTCTCTCACCACAGCTAGTTTCTTCCAGTACCAACAGGAATCATTTGGTGGGGAATGATTCCAGATTGTTGAGTTTTTGAGATAAATTTCATTGACCCATTTCACCCAAAGGGTGTCATTTTTTGCAGCCACATTCCATATCTGCTTCCCTGTAGCAGCCATGTTCCAATAGTAGAGTTCCTTCACACTCAGCCCACCTGTATATTTGGGTGTGCAAATTGTAGACCAAGACACCAGAGGGATCTTCTTATTTTGAGCCTCACCTCCACACATCAATGCTCTACATATTTGTTGTACTTTGCTTGTTACGGTGCTAGGGAACATGAAAATGCTAGCCCAGTACACTGTCATTGATAGCAACAACGAGTTGACAAGTTGAAGCCTCTCTGCATAAGATAAGAATTTCACAGCCCAGGAATGTATTCTCTTTGGGATTTTATCTACTAGCACATCACATGTTGTTTTGTTCCATCTTGTAGGCTGGATGGGATCCCTAAGTATTTCATTGGGAATTTCCCTTTTGAGAATCCAGTCTTTTCACAAATCCCGTTCTCTATATCTGCATTCACTCCACTTATGAAGATCTGAGACTTGTTCTCATTCAGTTTAAGGGCTCATAATCTCCCAAAATAGTCAAGACCTTCCTTCAATCTAGTCATATATTTTATTGAAGCTTTGCAGTAGAGTATTAGATCATCTGCAAATATGAAATGATTTGCTCTTAAATGCTTGCACATAGGATGATATATGAAGTCCTTCAGCTGCCCCATATACTTCAGAGTTCTTGATAGATATTCCATAGCTATGACAAAAAGTATTGGGGAGATGGGATCCCCTTGCGTCAGACCTCTACCCCCCCTTAAAGAATCCATGTGTTCCTCCATTGAAATTTATAGAGAAAGAAGTTGTAGTCATACAAGCAATCACCCATGTTTTGAATTTCTTTGGGAACCCCAGGCTCTTGAGCATTTCTTCAACAAATCTCCACTCTACAGTGTCATAGGCCTTTCTCAAGTCTATTTTCATTAGACACCTTGCTGAGGTTTGCTTCCTATTGTAATGCCTGATCAAGTCTTGGCATACCAGAATATTGTCAATAATTGCTCTATCCTTGATGAATGCATTCTAAGCTATATTAATTACTTCAGGAAAGATCTCTTTCAATCTGTTATAGAGGACTTTGGATATGCATTTGAAAAGTACATTACAGCATGCTATAGGCCTGAAATCACTGGGTAGCTTGGGAGTTTCAACTTTTGGAACCAAAATGATCAAGGTAGAGCTAATCTGTCTTAGAATTTTTCCAATGTGGAAGAATTCCAAGATTGCTTTAGTAACCTAGTCTCTTACAATGGTCCAAGCAGCTTTAAAAAAGCCACTACAATATCCATTGGGCCCGGGCTTTTGTTTTCATTAATTGAGAACATGGCCTCTTTAATCTCCTTCTCTATTATTGGAGCTTGCAGTTGGAGTTGCTGTGTAGTGGATAAGGTGGGACCCATCTATATGATTCTTCTGTCCACATTACTTCTCTCATTTCCTTGAGTACCCAACATGTTTCTGTAAAACTTTATCAGTTCAGTTGCCATATCATCAGGATCAGTGAGTGTTGTGCCCTGTGTGTTCTGTATTTCCAACACTCTATTGCATTGTCTTCTGGTTTTTAGCACATAATGGAAATAGGTTTTATTGTGATCTCCAAGCTTTATCCAAGTGGCATTACTTTTTTGTTGCAATAGATTCTCAGCATCAAAGCTCTTTTGTATGAACATTCGTGTAGCTGCTTTTTCTTTTTGTTGTAGAACTGCATTAAGTGGATCTGCATGAAGCATTTGTTGTGCATATTGCAGTTCTCTCTAGCTCTAGCTACTTGAGTCTCTATCTGGTTGAAATCTTGCTTGTTTAGCATCTGCAGGGGCTTCTTTAGAGCTTTTAATTTTTGAGCCACGTGATACATCATACACCCTTTAATGTTATGAGACCAAATCTACTACACAATACTCATGAATGAATCATGGTTAGCCCACATATTACAATATCTAATTGATCTTTTACCTGCTATTTGCATAGTGGGGAAGAATATGATGATTGGTCATTGATCAAATATGCCCTCCACATGGTAA
Source organism: Mesembryanthemum crystallinum (assembly GCA_030267885.1). Classification (NCBI taxonomy): domain Eukaryota; kingdom Viridiplantae; phylum Streptophyta; class Magnoliopsida; order Caryophyllales; family Aizoaceae; genus Mesembryanthemum; species Mesembryanthemum crystallinum. The sequence goes on along the minus strand of BSSO01002037.1, from coordinate 2,218 downwards.
TGTGTTCTGAAATGCTGAAATGTATCCACCCATTCTGCATTTACCAAAAGCCTATCAAATCTTGGGAACATCCTATTTGAATCTTCATGTTTGTTGTTCCATGTGTAGTAGTAGCCAGTCCTAAAGATTTCTTGTATACTACATTGCACAATACAATCCTGAAAGTCCTGCAGTTCTTCAATGACCACTGGGAGCCCACCAATTCTATCTTTCATGTACAATAGGCTATGGAAATCACCACAAACTGCCGAAGGGAGTGTGTTGTTCTGTGCTATGCATTTGAGATCTTCCCAAAGTGGACCTCTTTGTTCCCTTGTATTTAAACCATATACCACTGATAGTGTGCATGGTTTGTTTACAACATTATGGGTTACTGTACAGATTACTAACTGAGCTGATGAGGCTATAGGTGTTAGTCTAAACAAATGGGGATTCCAAGCAACAATAATTCTTCCACTTGGGTGGCAAGAAAAGTTGTGGATATATGACCAACCAGGCAAAATTTTAGTCATGACTTTCTCTATGGAATTTTTTTTTAGCTTTGTTTCAACTAGACCAACAAGGCCAACTTTATTACTTTTGCAGAAGAGGGAGACTTCCTTCTGTTTATTAGGGCCATTTAGACCCCTAACATTCCATATGATCAAGCTATCCATGCCCCGTGATTGGGGAAGGGATTAGAGTACCACCTTTGTTTGTAGCAGCTTGTTGTAGCACAGGTTCAGTGTCAAACAAAGAGAAGATGTTGTTGGTAGTTGTGGAAGTAGTAGCCTCAGCTGAGTGCTTTCTAGCAGTTTTTGATGGGATTTTCCATGGAGGTTCTATACTTGGTTCCTGCTGGTTGCTTTCAGGAGTAGTAGTCATAATTCTTTGTCATTCCTATTGTTGTTTCTGTGCCTTCTGCTATAGGGTCTTGTTCAATAGGTGCAGGAGTGGGGATGATAGGTACAGCCCTTTCACGTTTCTCTTGTGCTTGTTTTGCCCTACAAACATCCTCAAGGTGCCCATACTTCTGGCAATACTTGCAAATAATTGGTTTCCATTCATACTCCACTGGCTGCTCTACAATCTCTCCATGCTCATCTAAGAACTGGATCTCCTTTTTCATATCTCCTATTTTGACTTCAATCAGCAGTCTAGCAAAACTAATGCCATTCTTTTGTTGAGTGTTCTTATGTACCATCATGGGTTTGCTAATCAAACTTCCAATTCTTAAGCCTCTTGCACTCTAGAATTTCAAGTCAAGACGATGCAGTTTTACCCAAATTGGAACTGTATTCAGAGAGTTCGTTGACAACTCCAGAACTTTATGCCATGCCCTAACTATCAAAGGCTTGGAAAATTCCCCCTTGTTTTACCACCGGCATTCATTGGCTGGTAGGATCGAGGGGTTTGCTATTGTGGCCGTGGTGGGGCTCACAACAGCTCGATATCAACAGTGTGTGTGTGTGTGTGTGTGTGTGTGTGTGTGTGTGTGTGTGACGTGAAAGAAGAAAAAGAAAATAGAAGTGAGAGAGGAGAGAAACTAACGGTGGTGGTGCTCATGTTTGGCTTTGAAGTGTTTGGGAAGACTTCGACGAGGTGCTAGCGACAGGCTATTAACATGATCAATTCAGATTGACAAATTAGTTATACCCAATTCAATAACACAATTATCAAGGACTAAAGAGATTAAAAAGGGTGAATTCTATACCACTTTTGATTAGCTATACTATCGATGGTGGACGACGATAGTGCTAACAGCGACTCTGATTGATGGTGGTGTGGATGTTTGTGTGAATGAAGGGAGGAGGTGTAGTCAGTGTACGTTCGTCGAAGAGCTAGAGAGGTATTACGTGATATAGAGGAGATGGATATCTGACTCCGTGTATAAAAAGACTATTAGTCGAATATTCTAGATATAATGGCTTCCTAGATTTAAGTTAACTGGCTTTATAAGATTTAGGTAACTGACTTAGATTGGGTAGAGAAATTTTAGGAGGGGATCTCTCACTGACTAACTCACACTAACACAAATTCTCTACTGACCAATTCAAACTAATTCAAATATTAACTAACTTATTAAAATTAACAAAACTACTAATTAATCAATCTTAATATGAAAATATAAAGGAAAATTGGCCGTAAATAATCCCAACTTTGGCTGTTCGGCCAATAATAATCCCAACTTTATGTATCTCTCAGAGTAATCCCAACTTTCACCCCGTCTGCCCATATT
>BSSO01002036.1:0-20777 GCA_030267885.1 Mesembryanthemum crystallinum | reverse complement strand
GATTATATTGTTGCTCATGATAAATTAGGAGTAGGTTTCGAGAGGAGGCACTCTTAATTCCCCCTCATTGTAATCTTCTTACCTTTTTCAAAAAAATAAAAAATAAAAAAATATTGTTATCTTTACTATATATCTCATATTATACAGTTTCCATATCTCATGTATATATTATTCAGTTTCCATATATTTTATATTCCATATACAGTAAACCTCTTGTATATATATTTTGAGATCTTAATGAGAAGGACATCCTTTTCCCATTTTACACACTTCTCTCTGCTCCTCTATTTCTCTCTCCTCTTTGTGTGCTTATCAAATTTGGTCTTTGTAGCCATGGTTCAAAGCTAGCTGTCAATGGCGGCTAGGGTTTGATCTTTCTCCTCGTAGTTGTTACTATGACTACTGTTTCAAGCTTTAAAGGCAGCTAGGGTTCCAAATCGAAACCTTAATACAACGTAGCAACTGAAATTGCAAACCCTAGAACCAGCAGCGACGAGCATAGCTGACATTTGTTGCAATGAATCATCGTCGGAAGAGGAAGCCAACGCTGATCACATCATTTTCCGGCTATTTTCTGGCGGAAGTATTGACGGATGTGCTCGCCAGACTTCCCGTGAAATCCCTTTTAAGGTTCAGGTGCGTTTCCAAAACTTGGCGCGAATTGATCGATAGCCCTGATTTCATCTCTATGCATTTGAAATTCAGTCACTATAATCAGAATCAGAACAATAATCAGGATTGTGTTCACATTTTGACGGTTCAAAATGTGGGGAGGAAGTGGAATTGGAAGGGGACCCGTTTCGCAACTCGCAGGAGTGACACAATGAGGATGTCTACTCCACTTATCAACCTCTCCAAAAATGAACTCCTTTTTCGCGGTAGCGTTGATGGGTTAATCTTATTAATACCACCACATTTGGTGGATGGTGTCCTGCTACTTTGGAACCCTTCAATTAGAAAAGCTTTAACAGTTCCTCCATGTCCAATTGACAGCTTAGAATCTGCCTTAGGGTTTGATGCTTCAACAAATGATTATAAAGTGGTTAGTTTTGAGTTCGGGACTTATGAGAGCTCCAGCCGGGAATATGCCGTTTATGGGATTAAAGACGGCTGTTGGCGGAGGAGCTCCCGGGGCATGGATATGATCCACTGGGAGAGATGGTATCTGTCATCATCTCGGTTGATATCCACAAAAGGGTCTGTATACTGGTTGATGAGGGGATTTACGGATGACAACTTAAATCGCTACATTATTGTTTCCTTTGACTTCAGTGCTGAATCATTAAGCATTCTGGAACTCCCATTCAGCATTCCGGAATTCCCAGGTGATGGTGTAAAAGAAACGGTTGTCAGTCTTTTCCTGTTGGGTGAATCCATTGCAATTTTGGTTGTTTCCCCTGTCAGTATGTGCATATGGGTAATGAACAAGGATGAAGGAATGGAGCAATGGACCAGATGGTATTCGGGGGATATAAGTTTGGATAACTATAAACTTCTGAAATGTCATATTTTTGGAACTTTGTTGTTTCTTGAAAAGAGCAGTGTATTTTTGATGATTAACGATATGAAAGTGATGTGGTACAACATTACAAGTCATGAAATACGGCAAGTTGCAAAATCTATCTATGTAGCTGAAATGTATATACATGTAGAGAGCTTGGTGTTGTGCAGAGGATTGGAGGGCCAAACTTTGACATCTTTCCCGTGAAAGAGGAGAGAAGAACAACAGAAGAATATGGATTTTATGGTGACTTATAACGATGCATTATGCATTATGCATTATTCAAGGATACCCATGTTTCTTTAATGCGTTCTACTTTCAGTTTTTGCTGACTCTTGGCTGGTAGAGACTTGAATCTAGAGAGTAAACCTTCAGTTTGTTTGTGGAGAAATTCAAATCGCTATATGGCTCCTGCTTCTGCAGTTTCATATGAAAGTAAAATGTGTCTTTGCAATTAGCTTTATCATCAAATTTTCCTATGGTTGTAGATTTGATGTTTCATTAATTTGCATGATTCATTAATGTGATAGGACTGTTGTATTTTAGTGTTGCTCTTAGCTTGGAGAACCTAGAACTTTTGTGTTCTCTGCAATTGGAGTTTTATGCGGCGATAGATTCAGTGGAGGATAGCAGTGAGACCACCTCAATCCTATAAACTTTTTTGGCTTGGCAACGAGTTAGTTTACCATCGAAGCTGCCAGCTGATAAAAATGATGCTGTTTTTGGTTATTTTGGATGAAGTAGCAGGGACATTGATATTTCTTAATGATGTAACAGAGTAGTGCACTCAATGATATGTAAGAGATTCTAAATTTTCTTGCTGTAACAAATTTGCTATGGAATCTGCTATGGTGCAAGTATTATTGGTAATGATTCTTCCTAGAATTGGTTGTGCCTTTCAGCAGGATATTATTTTTCAGATTTGAGTTGTTGACAGTGAGCAAAGTCATAAATTACTGAGCTGCTGATTGCTGTTCATTGCGAACAAGAATTTAGAAAATGAACTGCTATGGATATTGTCATCTGAAGTACTGAGAATACCTCAGCTTTAGTGAGAACTGTTTGCTGATGATCAGCATCTGTCCCATAACTGTTTATATAGTCGGAATAGGATGGTAAGATTGGAATGAGTTTTCAACTGGAACACTTTTGCAACTTGAGGGCTTGAGCATAAACATGAAGTTCGTGATGAACATCGAAACAACTATTTTGCCAGAGTACCCAGTTGATGTTTCATGATATAAAGGTTTCTAATGCCAATTGAGTTGATCCTTCACATAGTAGCACCCTCAAACTCCAAACTCCAAAGGTGGAATCATTGACAACAATTCAAGCCAAGGATTGATATATCTTTTTGGGGGGATAAGGTCGTTTTCTTCACAAAGAATAGGAAATAATAAATTTTACAAAATGAGTGACAAAAAGTATATAAATATAAATGATTCATTGCATACAATGATCAATCGCTTCATATGTATGGAGGCAATAATTTACCTAAACCTGATATTATATCTTTGTCAACATGAATAAACTGCGTCAAGCAGCAGTATTACCTTCCCCATCAGGGTTAGCAAGATGATCAATGAAAAAATTTGTATGTAACATTATCGAGGGACGCAATGAAAAACGCCGTGTAAATCTGATGCTCTTTCTTATGACTGCTTAAAATTGTCAGTGTTGCTACTTTTGATGGATATCGTCCAAAGAAGATCCGAATCAGATTGGACAGTTACTGTTTCTCCGTTCACTATGTTAGACGTACTTACTAGGTCACCAAACTTCATCTTCGTATCAGCTGAAATTTCAAAGGGAGGATGATAGATGTTTAAATCACACGACATACACAGAAACAGTAAACAAAATGGTAATGAAGTAAATTATGTCAAATGGACCAATACAAAGAAAGAACCGACGCAAAGTAACCCTTCAATTATCTCCACACCATTCAAGCAAACTACATGCCATTGCCAGTGGTTAAACGAAACATATCAGACCCATATACTGGATTTAGCAAGATCTTCTTAACAAGACAATTCAATCACACTTATAAGAAAACCATTTACTCTGCAATACCAAATCTACCATGGAATCCAAGGTCGAGAACCAATGTGTAGCCACCGGTTGTGTCCATACACCACCATAATCTCAAAAACTTTAGCCGACATATATTTCATAGTGGAAATTGCTTATAAGCGCTAGTATCTGAGAGTGAAGTGAATGCCATCAACTATTATCNAAAAAAAAAAAAAAAACAAAAGAAAAGAAAAGAAAAATCCAACCCCAGTTTTCCGAAGTTCAGATATGAAGTAGGCAATTCAGGTCTCAGTCTATTACTAATTATCATTTTGGAACTATAACACTAGCAAAAAAATCTTGCACAAAGAAGTATGATGATTAGAATTTCACAAAAACTTGTATGAGGCCACCTCATACAAGAATAATTGTTAAAATTTCATGTCTTACCATAAAGTGCACTAATCTATCATCATCCGTAAAGGTGGGATGGCAGAATTTGTTTTCATTTTGTAAGGTACTTGGTCAGATTATAGAATATAAATAATTAAATTGATATGTCATGCTAGATAAGGGATTAGCTAGGAATGAACTAATCAGACTTCTGTTGAGCATTGTGTACACCTTAGCAAGCTTCAACTAAGCATGTCCCCAAACATCAGCTTTCCTATAACACATATTTATAAAAAAATACCCTGAATCCCGAAACATGTGAGAAAGCAGGAAAAATGGTGTTCGGAATTAGATTATACAGCGATAACCAGAAACATAGCAATCAGTGTCAACTAAGTGATAGTCAATCATGACAATGAAAGTAAAACTTAAGCCCTTGAATGAGCTATGCAACTTAAAATAAAGGGAGTAGCAAATAACATCTACTTACTGAGATTCCACTTCAGCCCTGAGGTTGTACTATGATCAGAGGGCATCCCAATGGGTAGTAGTCCACAATGTGGACCAACAACAGAAGATTGAATATGAATCTCATGATGATGAGTTTTAGGGAGAACTTGGAGAAGGCAATCATCAGAAAGGAGGATTATCCGCATTCTGGAGAAACGGTAGAGGACATTAATGTTCCCAGCTTCATGATCAAAGCGTCCACCAAGGCCTCCAGTAACAAGAATACATAACTGCAATATATACAAAAACATCAACAATAAAATTGACCTAAGAACAGCCACTAATTGGCTCCTTTTCCAGTACGAAAAAGGATTTTAATAATTTGTGTTTGTAGCTAAGCTGGGGAGGTAGGAATGGGAACATAATGTTGAAAAAGAGAGCTCAGATGCTGAAAGTGTACCCACAGAACAATTAGAGTAACTTACATTTCGCTTATCAGATTCTGGTATTAAGTTACTGATATGTGATATACACTTGTGAAGGTCCGTGGTATCCTGATCATGAGATTCATCAATTGCATCACATCCCTGAAACCACAAAAGCAGCTTCAGAGTCAAGTGTGAACAGATAACAAGAAAGCAAACATGGCTTTTCAGCACTGTAAAGTGTGGACAGCCAAATCTGGGAAAAAAAATATCACATTTTCACCTAGGTTAGGAGATCAGTAGTATGTTTTGAAGAAGACGATAATCTTAAATTTAGAAAGCAGGGGATATCTGCAGCGAAATTTTGGCATGTAACCAAATAAGTGAATTTGCATTAGCGATTGCCATAATGAAGACCTCAGCACACCACATCCTTGTGAGTATACGATCGAATCTATCTTCACTCAACTTACCCCACCCCAAAATGAATCTCTACGGGACATACCTTAAAACAACGACCATAACAACCTACTGAACCAAGATCGCGCCAAAGGCAGGATTGGTAAATGGTAACTCATTCCTAGCCCTTGCGGTACCATTTAATATTATCTAGTAGACCATTAAATTCAACAATTGGCGAGTACTCCCAAGAGTGAGACAATCTTTATCAATAAACCTAAGAAGTTGCTCATTAGTGATTCTTTGACCTACACTGAAAGTTACCCACACCTTAAAGAATCCAAAAAATGGGGGGAGGGGGTTGACCAGAAGCTTTAAATATGTACCATAAAGAGTACAACTTAAGCACAAATATAATCATTCAATGGGAACGTCATGGTTAGAATTTGTATCACTGACAAGTCACTTACGAGTTTTGCATAGAAATCCAGAACGTCTGATCTGATAGAGTCCATGTCGCCTTTAATTACATCTGGTTTATATCTGGAATGAATCCGAACCCCACATCATTCAAAAAATCTAAGTGATGGACAAATAAGGATTTAGGAAAAAAAAAATGCTGATGCTTATGCCTCCACTATCCACCCAAAATAAAATGGAAAAGCAAAAAAACTCTGTATCTAGAACTCTAGCAATAGCAATGACATAAGCAAACTAATTAACACTTGAAAACATACTTAGCATGTAGTAGAGTTTCCTTGGCATGTATTAGTAATAATGGTTGTCATGTCAACATCATACGGGAGATGTGACCATAGAGGCACTTTTTCCAACTTATCACTTAGGTACAATTCCACATGTCCTCGAAAGCAATTAAGATTCTCCCCAATACACTTTCTTGCATCTCCACATTACACTTGTGGAAGTTTGCCACATGTTAACCGTTTTCTATGTTATTTTTATTATTTTTAATCAACACATGGCAATCATCTACAAGTGTAATGTGTAAATGCGGGAATGGTGTATCTGAGAGGATCTCAATTCTTTCAAAAGGTTCAAAAGTGCATCTCACTACCCTTATTTTGTTTCTTTTTTTGTGGTGTACAAAGTACGATAAGGCATCCTCATTGAAAGGGATGTAGGGGAAAGAAAAGGAAACATTCCAAAAAGAATATTAAACAAAGACCTCCAGTTCCTCTGTCAGAAAACGAATAACCCTAAAAGACGTTGTTCCCAACAAGCCCAAAGTGAAGCCAGGAAAACAATCTTACACATCAATACATCAATTCTGATGTCAGAGCCTATTCCTTAAAGTTTTGTTCAGTACACTCCCTCCAAAAGCACCACAGCTAGAAATACATATGTCCACAACACTTTTGGTTCCTTCTTATGGATAAACCCAATATATAAGAAAGAATAGTCTTCAAGTTAGTAGGGAATATCCACCGATGACCAACTAGCTCAAAAAGCTTGTTGCAGATGTACTCAGAGAGAGAACAATACAGACTGCAGATAAAAATACTAATGTGTCTCAGCTTCCAAGAAGCAAAGAACAAAAACATCTGGAGACAAGGTTTTACAAGGCCTCAGCCTCCAAACAGGTTAAGGTTGATGGTATTAAGCCAGTTAGGCTGCCAAGGAGCTAAGAGTGTTGATCTTTGAGGGAACTTTTGCCTTACAGATAGAATTGCTGAGGCTAAAAGAAGTGGTGTAGGGAGATGTAATCAGGTGGGGGATAAAGGAATTAACTTCAACTGTCAGAAAATATAGTTTAGATATGCTTTCCTTACGAGGACACAATGATCAAATTTCCAAGATATGCATTCAGCCCAATTCATTCCTGAGCTCCCCTAGTAACAATGCTACTAGCTGAATCAATAGCATCAAGTTAGGCGAAAGAGAGAAAGATATATATGGTCAAATATTACTGAACACAGTCATGGCATGTCATTCTACACCTTAATCCTCGATCACACTTTTAATTATAAAAAATAAAAAGAGTCAAAGAAACATCTCTAGTTTTACAACAAAAACAATTTACTTAAGCAGAGACACCTCAAAGAACTCGCTCGTGGACACTCATACATTTTTGAGTCGTATAAGAAAATCTTCAAATGACAATAACCCATTAACAATCATCGGGTACAAACATCACAGAATCTTCAACTTGAAAGGAATAACAATAAGTGAAATTGAAAAGCAATAGGAAAAGTATGAAAAGATGCTCTCCTGACATCCACAACCCACTAATGGCCTCATCCTACAAATAGCCTAAAACTATGTACATTTGGATGGTGGCACTCATAGGAAAAAGAGGATAGATTTTAGAGACCTTCATAAAACAAACTGAGGCAAGAAATGAAGGGAAAGAGAGGTGGTTAAAGGGATACAAATTTCTTCCTATGTCATATTAACCCCTTTAGAAGTGAACAGAACTAGAGGAAAATTGATATGTAGCTTGGATGCTTGATTGATTAGATGGATTGTACATTTAAGCCTATCCACTTTCCTTTTCACTCTTCCCTCTTCCACCTCCCAAAAAATTGGTTTTTTTTTAATAAGAAATTTTTTTATTAATAAAGAATGAGCAATGTACAAGCTATGAGGACAAAAAGTCCTCAAGCAAGCAACTAAATACAAAGAGCCTATAATTACATAACTCCCCAATGAAGTTTGAATTTAGTAAGGGGTATCCCCTCAAAAGCCCCCGCGCCTTTAACCCAAAGTGAAGCCAAGTACGCCACCCGCTCCCCGAATAAAATCTGGAGGCTTACCCCTAGAAAAAAGTCCAATTATCATTCAATCATCGACCAAATCTATCCTCTTGCAATCCACAACAACCAATTGTTATCTAGCAACTAGCAGGATAGGGAGATCAAGATGCACGTAGCACCAGTCTATCCTTTTTTTCCTTTTTCCAGTTGAGTATCAGTTTCTCCAAGAAGAAAGGTGGTTTTTGGAAAGCCCCTCCCCTTATACTCTATCAATTATCATTGTAGAGAAAAAACTAATCATAATCGCTTCTCTTTCCAACCTCACACTTGCCCTTGTTATCCTCCCCCAACTTTTCTTATCCAAAGAGATCTATAAAGTCAAATGCAAACAGAACATTTGACAACCAAAACAACTATTTCAATCATTTGAGACCTAGCCTTAGATATTAAAAGCAAGTTATGATTTGAGCATGCAGCTACCAAAACGAAATTCGAACTAAATTACATATTGTGAGTGTCAGCAGTAGAAACAATGTTGCATATTCATATTTTTCAGTATTAAGATATTCAAATAACACCAGAATTATTAGCAACTAAAATCAGAACCTGTGGCGAATATCAAGGGGATCTTGCTTAGGGAAGAACTGAGGCATTTCATCATAAATACGATTAGCTCCTCCATCAGCACAGACTCGCAATTTCGCTGCTCCACACACAAACAGATCCGCCACATAATCAATGAATAAATAAATAGAAAAGAAAACTAACACACAGGAGATAGCATTAGAAAGAGAGAGAGAGAGAGCGTACCGTGCTTCCAAAGGTTAGGAGTGAAACGAGGGAGGCTTTGGTTAAGCACAACAAGGGCATAAGTTAATGAAGATTTCTGCTCTGATTGAGCCGGTGGAAGGAGGAAGGTGGTCGAGTGGTGCATTACCTCCATTGCTTTAATATGGTCCTATCTGCTATGAGACTCTTTCTCTCCCCCACCCCCGCTCTATATATTTGCCTGGAGTTAAACTGGAACGTGATATTAATCAGTGCCCCAGAAGATCAACAATGGGGGTGCAAAAAAAATGAACAATACATTAAGCAAAGTTCTATATCAAAAAAGTGATACAAGATTTATTCAAAAAGAATTGGTGAACAAAATATAAGATTAATAAATATTCAAATGCAATCTAAGGTTGTCCTCGACACTCTTCATACAGTATATGATATATAAAAACATCATTGTTAATGTTAACTTGTAAAAAGAAAGCTTTCTGTCTTTAAACATGACCAAACTACCATATATAATAACTTTAAGAAATTAGCAACCATTAGTTAGAAGTCCTATTGACCACACCCAAAAAACTGAACAATAATTCCAGTGTCCAGCAACAGATAAAGTTAATAAATATAGAGATCATCCATTCAACATATTTTCAATCATCAATAACAAAATCAATCAGAATTTTGAAACAGAATTAGCAACAATTATTGATAGCTGCTTTTCATAATTTACCAATTGAAAGACTTGGAACGACTAATGCTATTAGAGGCTTAATAATGAAATATTGAACAATTAGACAAAATGCAAACATACATAGCCTAAAAACATTGACTAATTCTAACAAAATATATACTCTTTTGATCGGAACCTTATTGAAGAACACCTTATAACAATCAAACAACGCGAAAATTCAAAGAAACTTAACTAAGAAAATTCAACAACAATCCAACCAAACCCTAAGCTAGCTTAAAACAACTTCGATCAAATCATTAAATCCTGATTGAGAAGCAAACCAAAACCCAGAATCAAAAACCACAACCACTTGAATCAAAACAAAATTAACAACAGGGGCAAAGAATTCCAAAATTACCTGACAGTATGATGGTGGGTTTTGCACTGCCTCAAGTGGGTCAACCCTGTGGAAACAGGGGAGGTGAAACAGGGGATGGGTGATGTCTTTGTGTGGGGATTAGGAGAGAGAGAGAGAGAGAGAAAGAGAGGGGGCTGGCCGGTAAGGTGCGAGAGGAGAGAGGGGGCTGGCCAGCGGTGGTGCAGGGGCTGGGCGGTGCTGATGGTGGAGTCGGTCGGCGATTTGAGGAACAGCGAAGTGTGTTCGGGAACGGTGTAGAGGCGATGCTGGGCAGGGGTGATGACTAGTAATGGTGATGATTGTTTTTTTTTGTGAAATTTATGGGATGCCCTTAAAAAGTTTCTGAAATGGCAACAAAGTGTCCATAGTTTTCTCATTATTTAGATGTGGTAGTTGGGAAAATTTTAGGATGGCCATCACTTTACTCTACACCGTTAGATTTGGGCGAACAAGTCTTGTGCGTCCAATTATTTTGGAGTACTATTTATCGAGTTAGGTTGAAATCAAAAATACCTTGGGTCAACTAAAGTGATGAGGTTATTTTTTTTTTTACTTTGATTACTGTTAAATACAATTTGATTTCAACCAAACTGATGATATTTGCACAGCAACCATTTTGCAGGAGTTATGGAAACTATTTAACGGTAATCATGAAAGAAATTCCAGTGGTATTTGTGTTTCAAAATGGCTAGAGCATAGCATATACCAAATTTGCGAGGGTTGATTCATAATGGTGAGGACTGATGAGATTGCTGACATCATGGCATGTCCTTTGATTGACTTAAACTAACAATTTTGTCCTTGATAATAATCATTGAAGGCTTTGTTGGTATATTTTACATATTGTGCACATGTATCTTGGAAACTTCAACGATATCCACATATCATATTGTAAAAATGAAAATAAATAAAATAATTATGATGATGTTTGCAAGTTGCAAGTTTGCAACTATATAAACCAACTGCTCCATGAAGTAGTTGTTGTTTGATAGCTTTAAATAGGATCTTGATGCACTATCTACATTAACATTCCTAACTCCCCTCCATCAACTTGAAATTGTTCAATTTTTCTATCATTTTCCCTAAATTTTCAGATCATTTCTTTCTCAATTAAGCACTCTATCACCTTGAATTGAAAGGGGCAAGTATGATTGTGATTTCTGTTTTGGTGGTACATGGTAGGTTGTATGTGCCATTTGTGAGTACTTTAGGAGTTGACTAAGAGTTCCAACTAATTTGGGATGACAAATTGCTTTTCAATGATCAATTTCTCCATAATGCAAAATTATGTCCATTTCTTCAATTTATGATTACAAACACTACATGTGTCCATAAAGGTACTTTAGTTACAAACTACAAAAATTTTGCTAGTTATCCCATGTGGACTTCTTCCATTGTACCAGTAAATGGTGGCATGATCCTCATCTGTTCAAAGAATGATCTCTTCAGAGAGAGAGGGAGCCCCTTCTCTCTCTAGAAAACCCAGTCATTTTTCCTATTGGAAAACCCTAGAAAACTTTATCCCGTGCTCTCTTTCAGCCGCCACCCTCACTTTCTTCAGATCTTTATCTCTTGCATCTTATGAGGTGTGAGTGTTTGATTACCTTATAGGCGTCTTTCATTTGGGTTATATCCCAATATAGATACTATTTGGGGACAGATTTTTAAGGTTTCATTTGCTTTCTTGAGAATGCCATAGCCTCCAGATGAAGGTGTTGGTTTCCTCTAATAAGGTGATTCCCTTTTTGGCGATTTCTTATCCCCGATCTTTGAGCTTGTTTTTCGCCTTGCTATTGGATTTCGTCGCACGTTTTCTCCTTTCATGTTCATGGATTTTTGTGGTTTCACCTTATAATCTATGGATGAGAGAGAGAGAGAGAGAGAGAGAGAGAGCAGGAAGGCAGTTATTATGGGGCGTTAGAGGAGATCAGTCTAATTTGCTTCTATTGCTCTTGGTTCTGTTTCTATCTCTCATCAATTACTTTCCCCAATGTGGTCTCTAGGTGTTGGTTTTCACTGGGTTCCATTATTGGTGATTGTTTAAACCTTTGTGTCATTCTATCATGCTTTAGCCAAGATTGGATGCCACTATGGAGTATCAATGGGGCAATCTGATGAATTTCTTTTGTCTGTTTCTTGGTCCAAGTTGTTGGAGTTGAAGATTTTGATAATGAAGATTCATGTGCAGACGTTGAAGATTTAATTGTCCATTCTTATGTTTTTTTTTTCTTTTTTTTTGGGTTGTTGTGGCATCTGTATCTGTCGTTACTAGTATAATTGTGTTGCTCTTTTGGTTGATTTCATATCAATCATTCTCTTACCAACTTGTTGGTGAAAGACATTTAGGATAATCTCTTAAATAGGTTACTTGGCTTTCTTGCCTTTTCAAAAAAAAAAAAAAAAAAAAAAGTAAATGGTGGCATGGAAACATCATTAGTTTCTTTCCAAGCAAAATCTATAAAATCATGCTCATCAATTTATCAATTCTTTACATCAGCTATAATTAATACATAAATGCACAAGATCTATTCATTTAAACCTTTACACATTGTAAATTATATCCTTATAAGATCAATTCAATTAAATCAACCTTTAGTGATGCATGGGATAAAATTTTTCCAACAGTTTTTTTTCCTTTCATATTGCTTGATCAATATGATCATAACTATCTTCGTCCATTATGGATGGATGACTTATCATTGGAACAATTTGGAATAGTCCACGAAAATAGGATCTTATGTAATTAGGATAGTATTAGGGATTAGATAATGAATCCATAATTATTAGGTGGTGCGGACCCAAAACTTTCACCTCTCATATTGTGGTGGTTACCACCTTTTTTTTTTTTTTGGAGAGAGTGTTGCTTTACTCTGATGATGCTGGAAAGCATTGGTTCTAAACGATCAGACCACCTCTTAGGTCCAAGGTTTGTGCTATTACAGAAAATGAAGATCTGGTCATGATTTTGTCTTACACCTCTTAGGACAAAGATTAGATACATATCTTCCTTTTCTTTTAGCCTCTATTACAGAAAACGAATATCTTGTCATGATTTTGTTCTCTTCATTAGCACAAAAATGGCAAAAGTTTTTTTTTTGGGGGGGGGGGGGGGGGGGACATTCTTTTTTTACAAGTTATGGTCAAAATGGCAATGATTTCTTTCAGCATTCAGAATTTGCTACAATTCTTATCAAATGGAAAGTTTTACAATAGCTTCATTCAGTTATGTTCATTGAACTTTAATCAATATTGTTAGATTTAAGTAAACAAATCTTATGTACATTCATACACCCTTACCATTTATTGGGTCTAATTGAAACCAAAAACCCTTTAATTTGGATTAATTAAGGTAGCGTTTGGATATGTGAATTCATTTCAATTATCATGAATTTAATTCTAAAATTCTAAATTCATAAATTCAATTCCAAGTCCAGTGTTTGGTAAGTCTTTGAATTTGAAATTCTTATGATTTTAATTCCAAATTTGGTGTTTGGAAAGTATGAGATTTCAAGCCTAGAATTAGCATCTCATTAGCAAACTAATAATTCAATAATCCTAACTCCCTCATTAAGGAAATAAAAAATTCTTTCAAAGATTTTAAGATCAGGAAATAAGAGAAATATCACAATTTGTGTTATTCATTAGAGAAATGCTAATTACACTCTCATTTTGAGAGTGCAAATTGCACTCTCAAGTTTAGAGAGTGACACATGGACTTGGTAGTCCTCTTTTTAAGTTTGTCTTTCTCTTTTTTCTTTACTTTGTGAGAGAATGTAGGTGAGAGTGCAAATTGCACTTGCAAGTGCACATAGCACTCCTCTATTCATTACCACCAACAATCAAATTTGAAAGAAAACATCATGAAAAATGAAATAGAGAAACTGAAATCATACCAATATTCAATCAACAATAAATTTTGATAATAATCAAATGAAAGAACATGAATCATCTCCAATTTCTGATTACAAAAACAAACAAAGCCAAAAAAAAAAACAAAGATCAAACCAAAAGCGTTGATTCTCTCTCATAGGGTTTCAAATCCCCAATTTCTTTGTGAACCATGGATGAATTCAACCGTTTTCGGTTATGATGAAACACACTTGAAATTCGCTCCGCTCGCCATTGTTGCCGCTATCATTCCATCGATTTCGCAGAACTAAATAATATTGGTGATTGTGATGAAGCAAGGATAGATATAGAGATGAAGAACAACAAGAAAACGAACAATTGAAGGCTTTCATAATGCAGATGAAGCTACTAATTTGAGTGAAAATAATCAAATAAGTGAGATGATGAAGAGTAGAGCTCCATTAATGGAGTTTCGTGGGTGTGAAAGTGTGAAGGAAGGAGGAGAAAAAGAGCGACTGTTGGTAGTCGGCGTTTTAAGGAGAGAGAAAATAGTGCCAAAGTGAGGAGAGAGAGAATTGGGCCAGAGGCTTGCAATTTCAAATGACAAGTATTTGGCTGTAATTTCAATTCCAACAGTTTTAGACTTTCAAAAATTTCTTGTGGATTTGGTATAATTCCAAAGCCCAAATTTTTATACTTGCCACACTGAATTTGAGCCAAATCCAGGATTTCAAATGAAATCCATATATCCAAACATGCCATAAAGTGAGGATTTAATGATTTTCTTAACTTTGTTGTAGCCAAGGACCCAACTTGTAATGTTTCCGGTTTCTACAAGACTACAACCACCAATTAGTGGTGGCCGTCAAAGAGGTCCCCATTACCAATAAAGAAAACAAAATCATCCAACCAGACTCTAGAGTTTGGCCTAAATTTCTATTATTTTTTGTTTCTCTTTCACAAATCTCTACTCTCCTCCCCCCCCACCCTCCTTCACTTCCTCCTTCACTTCCTCCTCCACCAATTGTTTCTAAGAAACTAGAATGGGTTAGAAATAGAAACTCTTACTTTAGAGTTTCTATTTCCAGCCCCATTTTGGTTTCTTAGAAATTCACAAGGACAAGAATTGTGAATAAAAGAGAAAAGGGATGAAAGATTTGTGCATGAGAAACTCATCAATTTAGAAACTAGGCCAAACGGCACATTGAACAAGCAACATTCCGCTCAGGTAACCTTACACCCCGTTTGTCAGATAAGCCTGAAATTCCTGAAAACAATCCATCTAACTAATTTTGCAATTCAAGTAAACTAACACAATACAGGACAATCCCAACCACAGAACTAAACAACCAAACAAGTATTCTTGTTAAGATTTGCACTTTCCACTGAATGTGATTCATAACTCTTTTGACCACAATTCAAAGTGCAGTAGTAGCACAATGAATAGCACTTCTGAACAATGGTTCTTTGTTCTTCTTTTTTTTTTTTTTTTTCCAATAAACTGTACAAATGAAATGTAACATTTGCTTATTAAAGTTCTCAACATAGTATATACATCAAATAGGTATGGCCTCAACAACTGAAAAGAAAATTTTGCTGGAGAAAAAAAAGAAAAAAAGAAAAGAAAGAGGCTAGGGATCTGCAAATTGAGACCACTATACATTTAGGCTGGGGAGGAAGATCTTGGCTTAATATGATACAGGGAGGGGCTCCGGTGAAGACGACCTTCGGAGGTGGATCAACTCACCACCATTATCAGTCCCTAGTCCCCTAGCCCTAGATTTGGCAGGGAGAGATGATAAATAAAGGGAAAATTCAAAAGGGGGCATTTACCTAAATTAAGGATCTTCACTATACAAGGCGAATTGGCCCTCTTCTACATGAAATAGCTGAGGGAGTTTTTCTTCCTCGATCCACCTTCACCGTACAGTTCATTCCATTGCATCAGCTCATTCATGTTGGTTGATTCCGACGAGAAGCTAGCACAAACCTGCATTACATTACATGGTTATGTTACGACAACAAAATCTTGGTAATGATGACATACGTTGAACAGACATGGGATACGGGAACACGGAAACACAAAGTTTTATGCCAATTATCCTTTAAACATGCAAAACAGGTAACGTTGTCTGCTGTTTGGTTTCCAGCACGTAATTAGCACAAAAAAATGCATTCTCACATATCCCGGTTTCCGTATCCCATTTTTGTGCATCACACGAAATCATAAACAAGCATACATGACAATGGGCAATGCTATATAAATAGTGTGCACGAGGTTCGCATGTCAGTATTCGTGCACCATTTAGTTATCTAAAATACAGAGTTTCTCCAACAAAAAATTAGAAACAACAGAATTACAGAAAAAAATTTGGTACCTGTTCCTGGGCATACTTGAAGTCGCTCATGTTCAACGGACGAACATCCTCGCCGCTGTACAATACAGGTGCTGGTCTGTTTTCAGATGCTGCTAAAGCTTTCTCCTGGAAAGACATCAAGGTCATAGCATCCAAGTTATGCAAAATATAAAATATATTATATTAAGACAGGCACTTGTAAACTGAAACAGATAACTAGAATGAACATCAACCATATTTTGAAAATGCTTACAGCAGCACCCTAATGCTTGGAAAAATTTCAGTTGACTATTACGGGCTTGTTTACTTGGGTGTAATTTTAATTACAATGTAAATGCATCATTTTTGTGAGTGGAGGTAGGGTGGAAAAGAGGGGATGGAGGGGAGTGATTGAGAAAGATGTAATTGATTACATCAATCTATGTAATCACAATTACTCTAGTACAACACATGTAATCATCATTACATGACTAGAAGTAATAATGTTTACAACCAACCTAACAACTACACATTCTATGAGTAGCGATGAGCATGCTTACCTAAAAAATGTCCATTACATTGCAATTACCATTACATCCAAGTAAACACGACCTTATACTTGGTATCATTTGGGTCACTATGAGCAGTGTTATTTTTCTCTTGCCCTTTTTTTTTTTTTGGGTGAGAAAACACTAGGAGTTGTAATCATCAGGAAGTCGTGTTTCCCAGCAACTAGAACTTCCTAGAAAGTGCCAAAAGAATGTTTGGTTAACATGATGAACATCCTGAAGGACTTTTCAGTATCTAAGAGAGGGCACTAGGTGAGCGACTCCCTCATTTTGTCCGAAATAGAACTTGCTAAAATATTCTAATTCCAACATTTTATGTCAACCAAACAACTACAGATTGGTACTGCGAGGAAGTAGTACATGCTGTGTCTTTGTTTGTCAACCAAACAACCACAATTTGGTACTGCGAGGAAGGAGTACATTCTGTGTCTTTGTTTGTCAACCAAACGAACACTTACTCCCACAACCTTCTATAAATTCAAAACTCTTCTCGTTGACTTTCATACTTACTCTTCTTGAACTTTTATAAAATCAAAATTGAAATTGATAACAGCAATACCCTAGAGCTAGAAAAATTCCAGTCGAATATTATCCTTAGTCCCACAACCATCTATAAATTCAGAACTGTTCTCCATTGACTTTCATACTAGATACCCTTAACCTTTCATATTTCAAGAACTTCTCCTAAATGTTAGTAATCTTGTGTGCTAGTCTGGTAGTCCCTGAGTTAAAATACAGTTTCTTGAGTAAACTACTACCAATTGCCAAACTTTCTAGATTTTCTTTTCTCCCAAAGCAATCCCATCTTCACAATACATCAAAAGAACATATCCGAAAAGGACATCTAAGGAGCATTAAATTCAAGAAATAAGTAGCACAGTAGGCACACAAAGAACTTTATTGAGATAATCCAAATTTAAATTTCTAGGTTATTTGATGCTTATGGAAGCATTTTCTGAATTCCTACTGTAACTAATGAAAAAGTTATCTTTCAGGACAGCTTAGGACAAGTCAGCCCTACAATAACAACATAAATCAATTAGAAAAATTTGAAGATAGGTCATTTACCTTCCTTTCTTTCTCCAAAATTTCTCGGATGGGACAATAAGCTGCAGTAACGCATAGATTCTGCGGCAAACAATATGAACCAAGGTTACACAAGAAACTTCGACAGTAAAACAGGAAGATATTAGAACATAATTTAATACCTTCAAGTCGCTTCCAGAATATCCATCCGTCAAATTTGCAACCACTGCCAGGTCTGCATCAGGTGCCAGCTCTTCTTTCGCCAAAACCACTCTCAAAATTTTCTCCCGGTTTGCTGCATCTGGCAACCCAACCATTAACCTGCAACATATAATAAGCAAGATAAGATTTTCTGATTTAAGGACCGTACAGAAAGCACTGAAAATACACTTGAGAAATTAACCTCCGAGGGAGCCTCCTGATAACAGCTTCATCCAAGTCAAAAGGCCTATTTGTTGCAGCAAGCACTAGCACACGTTCTCTATCCTTTGTACGCAAACCATCCCAGTTCACCATGAACTCGTTCTTCATCTTTCTCATAGCTTCGTGCTCCCCTGGATTTTCACGTCTCCCCAACATGCTGTCAACCTAATACACATAGTTGATCAGTATTTTTGCCAGATGAAGTCACCTCGTTGATTTAAGCATATAGAAAATTAGGGAACACAATAATACAAACTCAGCTGCACAAAGGCAGGATGTTTAAACTAACCTCATCAACAAAAATGACACTCGGAGCAATCTTACTGGCTAGGGAGAAGACTGCTTTGACATATTTTTCTCCTTCTCCAAACCACTATAAGCAAAACCAATTACAAAGGAAAAGAAATTAGGATCAAAAGGCAGGCTGGGCAGAGAAAGTGCAGGCAAACAAGAAAAGACCAACTACCTTTGATGTGATGCTGGACATTGATATGTTGATGAAATTTGCACCAGCTTCTGTGGCAACAGCTTTGGCAAGCATAGTTTTGCCAGTACCTGGGGGCCCAAAAAGAAGAATTCCCTTGCAAGGCTGGAAAAGTAGCCATTTAGCCGCTGAAAGGAACAGTCCAGAAAAAAAAAAAAATATGAAAGAATGAAAGTGACAAACCTTTGTTAACTGTCCTTTTGAGAATAACTCTGGTCTTTGGAGAGGTAACATCACCAGTTCCTTTAGTGTATCTTTAACATTTTCCAGGGCTCCAATGTCATCAAAGGTTACACCAATTTCATTAGCTGGAATAACATCCGCAAGTAGCTTCTTTTCAAATTCGTTCTCAGTAACTACATCCTGGAAAGGGCAACAAAAAAAAAAAAAAAAAAAAAAAAAAAGAAAAAAAGAAAAAGAAAAAAAGAAAAAAGAAGGTATAATTAGCATCAGAAGAAATCACAAGACAAAGAAAACCCTTTCTTTTATCAACACAAATCTGTTCTCTTTCATGATATGTAGTCATTGTTTCTCTTTCTTAATGGTGGTTGGGAAAGGGAAAGTGTCCATTTAAGGCACCATACCTTCAATGTTTTCTTGGAACTCTTGGTTTCATTTTGGACACCCTGCAAAATATTAAGGCCATGCCTAATACTGCCAGAAGAGGGAGGGGTTGAAAGAAAACAATGTTAGAATCAAGCCAAAAGCAAGCACATTAAGAAAGCACAACTATATACGCCTGCACACACACTCCTCAAATTCAGGTAGAACAACTTGGAAGGGAAAATACTAACCTTTCGCTGGAAATCACGAGTTTGCAATCACCAGCTAAAACTTCAGCACAATGCATAAAGTGATGAGTCAAAGCCCAGCCAATCACTTTGTCCACATCTAAGAAATCAGAACAAGAAATCAGAACAAGAAATAAGAAATTTGCACAAAAGAAACAAAGATGTATTTGTAACTCAAAAAAACATAGCTTGACTGACTTTCACTTGTGAGAGCTTGGTCTTTAATGCATAAGCTCTCAATGTCATGACAGTCTACTCCGATCCGGCTCAAAACCTTAAAGCAAGTGAATATATAAAAGTCATTAGACAGATAGTAGTTGTACGCAAAAGAACACTCCTCAAAAAACACAACAGATCACCAGACCAACACATTGACATCTTAATTGAAGGAAACTTCACCATTAAAAAAAAATAAAAAAGCAGAACATGTTTTGTGCTTAAGGAAGCTGATAATAGTGAATCTGGCATAGCGTTGTTTGACAGATGCATTGATTATACAAAAGAAAACACTTTAGTTAAGAAGAAAGAATGTATGTGAGTTGCGGAAAACCAAGCGTCACTTTCATTTGAGAACGGAGGGAGTATTATTGAATATCGAAAGTACAGCAAAGAGGAGAAAGTGTATGCAAAAGAAAACATTAACTGCATATCAGAAAGATAAGGGTAAAAGACTAACAATCCAACAACAAACTTTCTTGCATCAAGTGCAGATGCAAAAGAAGTTCCTTAACATAAATAAACAGGCAACAGGAACATAGAACTGGCTCCAGAAAATTTAAGACCAACCCACTAATCATCGAAAATACTCCCTCCACTTCATAATATAGCCTTCTTTAACTCCACTTCATAATATAGCTTTTTTTAACTTTTATTTTTGTTTCATAATATAAGGTGAACAACTATTTTCAGGAAGCATTTATTGTTGCTTTCCCACTTTAGCCTTCCTTTTTCTTAGTATTTACTCCCATTTTATCTCCACTGTGACATTTGATTTGGGAACGCTAATCTTTGTCGTTCCACATTCTTCTTTTCTTGCTTTTATAATTTGTTAATCTGTGTGCAAATCCAGCAAACAGGCTTATATTAGAATTTGGAGGGAGTAGAAACAGAACACTCCCTCCAGCAGATCGAAAACCCTAAGAACAGAACCCTCCCCCATGTATTTGAGAGCAATGAATACCCAATGGAAACAGGTGGGTGATGGAAGATACATTCAGCATCAAATCAAAATCCAGTAAAGAAGAAACTCATGAAACATCTGGCTTTCCGTGACACAGTCGATGTGGTTCGTATGATAGATGAGCAGGGTCAGAGCCTAGAAACGGATAAGGAACCAAACTATGGAGTCCAAGGAGCCATACGAAGCAAGAAAGTAAAAAGAATGGCTGAGGGTGAAGGCGGTGATGAGGTGGATCGCTGTGAAGGTGGAGCAGTGAGGCAGTGATAGCGAAAAGAAAAGTCGATCCCCAAAACTGAGGCCTAAAAGGACGAAATCAAACAGTGTTCCACCACAACAGTGTCGATCACTCCGTGCCAATT
>BSSO01002035.1:0-20778 GCA_030267885.1 Mesembryanthemum crystallinum | reverse complement strand
AACAAATGCACTAATTTCATAGGTAATCCTTGCAAGGCAAGCCAACATAGAGCATCAATGGATGATTTAAGTCTCAACCTATTATCTGCAATTTGTTTTATAGACTGCCTTGAAATCATCTGTGGCAAGTGTTCCCGTTGATTAAGAAAATCTTGCAATTTTTTCTTAGCAATTTTATGATGAGGAGAATTAGGACCCATACCCACATGCATCATTTTTTGCCATCCCGATCTTTCATCCAATTTTGAAACCCATTTGTGGTGAGAACCTCAGACTTATTAAAAAGAAAATAAGGAAAACAAAAGGCAGCACCTTTTTCGGGAAAATATTCTAACCATGATGGAAATAAGTCATACCATGAAGCCTGGAAGCGCCAAGGATGAGAAACCGGGCCTGATTTTTTATATTCGGGAAGCCTTGGTTGATATGGACCCTCAGCAATGCAAGCTCGTCGAATGACATTTTGTTGGTCGGGCGGATATTTCCATATCTGTTTACGCTATCCGGGATCTCGCTCCACATAATTAGAGCTACTGGTTGGTGTTTGGATTTTCGAGACCTTCGCATGTCGATTTTCAGGAGGTTGAGTTTCAATAGGTGCTGCAGATGGTGGCTCGTTTGTTGCATTTTGTGAAGGTTCACCAACTTTTCTCTTAAAAAAATCAACAATTGTTGAATTTTTACCCATTGTAACTGCATAAGCATAATAACTCGTTACTTTATTTGCATTCAGTTTAATAATTACAATATCCAAGAACAATGAATATCAAAATATATATGTTAATTTACAACAAATTAGATAGGTTATTAGAGTTTAGAAGTACATAACTACAAAGACTTATAAAAAAATTGAAACTTTATACATTTAATTTAATTGCACTAATTATAATTAGAAAAAAGTTAGTTCTCAAGTCGTATAAGTTAAATTAATTAAACACATAACATAAAAAATACAAGATTTGAAAAGCTTACACAATAATTGAATTTTGAATAGTTTAATTATTTCAGTACATTTGTAAAATTGCTTGACAATTGATACAATACCTGTGTCTAATTGCGATGGTCGTTTGAGAACTTTGTTGAAATTTATTTGCCAAGTCCAGTGAAATACAACAAGCAACAACTATAGATTATAATCTCACATTTTTCGAAAAAAGAAGAAGTCGAAGGTAACTGTGAGGGAATAGGAGAATAGCTGCGTTGATATGAGTACTACCTAGGGCAATAAATGCCAATGAATAAGAAATTAAAAAAGCTACCCGTACATAGCTGCCAATCACTCAATTGCAATAGGTATGTGTAAGCCCACTTTAATTAATGAGCCTATTATGTACTTTTATTATAAACTAAAAGCTGACTTGCTAGGGCCAAACAAAAAATTTTGAAAATTTTGACCGGGGCCATGGCCCACATGGGTCTACACATACCTCCATCTCTGTTAACAAGGAAGCATGCCGCAAGTTGAATGCTTCGAACAACGAAGCATTCCACAAGGTTGAGTGTTCCGTAACAATTAATAAAGCGTTCCGCAAAGTTGGAGCTTCCACAATAATCAAGCGCTTTCCAAAGTTATGTATTATAGAACAACCAAACATCAATAAAATTGATTCTTCCGCAACACAATCAAGCGACATGCAAAGTTGAGGGTTTCACAATAATCAAGTGTTTCACAAATTTGAAGTTGAGGATTTTTGAATCAAGGCGGAGGCTACGGAGAATATTCAAAGTTCCAAAGTTGGAGAATGAGAACGAAAAATAATACGGAATCATCAAGTTTGATATGAGCTACCCAATTATTCAAAAATTATGATAATATTGATTCGGATCATGTGGTGCAACAACGCATAAAAGAAAATGGAACGTACGAGCAAATGTAAAACTAAGTATTCCATAACTACAAGTAAGTGTTCGGAAAAATTGTATGACATGCTTGTTTATTTTTGATTTATATCCACGTATACTATGAGACTACGAATAAAAACTCCCTTTGCGGAGTTCCCATTTTGATCAAGTCCCTATAACGGGGCCAAAGAACCCCCACGCGGGAACCGAATTTTAATAAACCTCTATAGCGGGGCTATCACAATGCCTCTTCGCGAGGTGAAAAGTTTCACGGAATCCCTAAAACGGGACCGAACTATAATGAGTCACCCTTTCGTAGGAATGAAAAACCTCTATAGCGAGGCTATCACAATGCCTCTTCGTGAGGTGAAAGGCTCGACGGGATCCCTAAAATCGGGATCATGCTAAAAAGAGTCACCCTTTTATAGGGATGAGACAAATTCCTCTATAACGGGGATAAATCAGATGAAGTGATTAATCATGAAGCCAAGGGCTTGGCGGAATCCTTGAGAGCGGGATCGAGCGGCAACAATACACCCTTTCGCAGGCATTTCTATTTGAATATACTATGTTCTTACGAATTCGTTCGAGTCAAAGGCAAAATGGTTCAACGTTTTATTACATTTTGATTTTCCCTACAAACTCAAATTGACCTACTTAACGTAGAAGAGTGTGTCATAAAGGAATCGGATCGACCACTACTCGCTTCTTGTGGCCAAGTTGCAGCAAAAAAGTGGTCGAGTGGCTAACTGTTGAGCTATAATAATTTCCCATGAGCCCATGGGGTTGGTATTTTGGGCCTTATTTATGAGCCCACAAAGTGGTCCAACTCAAGGCCCGATTCTCATTCACTTTTACTCTCCTAACAGGTATAAATACCCCACTCCTTCATAAGAGAACGGGACTTCTAGACTCTCTCTCTACTACATTCTCTAGAAATTCTCTTATCTTACTCCCGACCTGACTTGATCGTCGGAGGGGCTTTCCCCGTCATGCCACGGGGCTAGTTTCACCTCTGCTTTGCAGGAAAACTTTTAGATCATAACTACTCGGACCGCTACATTCGGATTCGGATCGTTGATCACGTGCTGCTCACGTTCCCCTATTCCGAACCTCTCATCATCATGATAGGCTTGATAGCTTAATGTGTATAAATATATAAGAGTTAGAGAAGCTATTGACAATAAATTGGATTCGAGGTATGTTAATAAGATCGAAACTAAAGTAATATATATATATATGTGTGTGTGTGTGTGTGTGTGTGTGTGTGTGTGTGTGTGTGTGTGTGTGTGTGTGTGTGTGTGTGTATGTATGTATGTATGTATGTATGTATTGAGTGAATAGATGCGTCAGTACGTGTTAAGTGTTAGGTGTAGCCACAAAAATATAATAAAACCTATTTTTACACGGTGGGGTGTATTTACTTAGCGAAATGCTAATTTTATCTATTTTGTGTGTTTAGCGTAATCTACGCGCAGTTTGCCTTTGGTGAACAGGTTGACGGGAATCATGTGATTTATGCGAGCGAGAAATCCGTCACTCCATTTTGTATTTTGATTAATGATGGTTTCGACTATATTAAGATAATTTGGTTTAAGTTTGTAAGACTTAAATTTGATAATTCAATTGGAGTTTTCTTTAGCTAATCTTTCACTTAATTTATTACTAACAAGAAAAAAAATTTATAGCCTTGCATCTGGCTTACGTCAGATGTGGCATAATACTTCCGAGATTAGTGCCACTTAATTCCTCTGTTCACCTAGATAATCTTGTTTATAAGTGGTATTAGTTCCGGGGGTGTTACACTGGGAATGAGATAAGAGATTAAGTGAAGAAGTGGTGGAAATGAGTGGGGAGAATGACTGGAACAGTCAAAGAAGGTTTCACTTCTTTTGGTAGGAATTAATCTCATTTACCAAATTATTTCCGTAATCGCTCACAATATTTTTAACCGTCCATAATTAAGGTTGTACTTTTGAATTAAAATAAGGGAATATCTATGTTGATAGGTGAAATCTTAGCTAATATTAATCTATAGAACAAAAATATCTTCACTACTATTTAAAATAATTCAAATATTTAACCTTCCATGATTATAGTTTTACTTTTGAATTAAATTAAGGGAACATCTAAGTTGATTGGTGAAATCCTGGCCAATATTATTCAGTATTGATGAAGTAATTTCCACAATTATATCCCCTTCTTTTAATTTTTGAAAGCTAAATTTGAATTTTGAAGAGGGTTTTAGGAGGGAAGCAATTTGGTGTGGTTAATTGGCAAATGGAGCTTTCCCATCAATCCATCCACATTCCTTTAATAAACAGTATAGATAGAAATCGAAAACTTTTCATGAGCCCTCGTCACGCCACATATGCTGGACATTTTCTCAATTTTTTCAATATTTTTTTAAAACCTTAAAACATAATCAAAAGATAATATTACGTCCTTTGATAGATATCATAGGAGATAGTTTTATATCTTCGATACGATACTTAAGATATTGTATTTTTCTTACGGTTTTCTACTTTTCTATTGTGTCTTTTTGGTGAATTACTTCTATGTTTTTGTGTTTCGTCTTTAATGACATAGCATTGGTCTGATTTATTTTTGTTCTATTGTAGATTTTGTTCGTCGAAATATCTTACGGTGATTATATTGAATCAAGTGGAAACATAAATCAGATTATCTTACCCAGAGCGAGGATGATCAGTACGTATACTTCCTACTATGTTATTATGATTCATCTTTTTTTATTTTTTTCAATCCGGAGCATGCAGTATGTATTATTGCATAACTTCGGGTTTTTCAGTTTAGGTGTGTCATCTTTACATAAACAACGTAAGTTGTGGTTAATTAAACTAATTAATCATACCTATGCTGATCTTTTTATTGCTTTGGAGTATGCATGTGTATTTGAATCTTGATGTATTAGTCTTTTGAACTATAGGAATTTCTATTGAGGTAACTAATCTTTTGATTTTGAAGCATTAGTCTAGAGTTATACTATCGGTAAATAACTAAAATTAACCATAAGTATTGTGAAAAGATAATTATTGGGATGATGTTCAGTATTAATAGGTCTGTAATAACTAGGAGCCTATGAGATATATATCACACATCTCTAACTATTTATCAAAGGATAATCTATTAAAATTATGCTAATAGGATTTAAATTATATTTTTTATATGAAAAATTACTCTGGATAATCCAAAGTTTGAGGTGTGTTTCAATATTAATCCCAAGTAGCAATATGTCTGAAAACAATCCAAAATTTTAGTGTTCCAGTATTGCACCAAACACAACGCCATTAACTAGGACGTTAGTAGTTGATGCGTGGCATAAGTAGTTGCTAATACAGTCATGTAAGGCTCACGTGCTTCTCTACCTTATAAGGCTATCTTCTCTCTCCTCCCCCTGTAACCCCGGCCCCAAAATCAAAAGCCTTAATTTTTCTCTATCTTCATCCTTTGACCACGACTTAGCCCCGCTCTTTAAAAAGGTTATGAAGAATGGGCCAAGGGGAAGAGAATTATAGATGTTGTCAGTGGATGTGAGTAAAATAACTAAAATTTTGTTGTCATTTTCAGTATGTTTCATTGGTTAATTGGGTATATAATTGTAGACAGAGGAATGCGGGTACTTTGTATGGGAGCATAACCAGTGTGTTTTGAAGTTGAGAAATTGAGGAAGGATAACCAAGAGTTGAGGGCTGAGTTGATGAAAATCAATGAATAGAAGAGGCTGATGGAGGAGAAGATGGAAAAATGGAAGCTGGAGAAGCAAAACACGGAAGAGATTGTTGGGTCTGCTTCAAAAGATGAGAGGCTAGCTATGAGAGCTCTTGTGGTGTCGTGGTTGTTTATTGCTTTTGTTATTGTTGTTTCTATATTTGTTGGTAAGCAGTGATGAATTGTAAGGGGGAGGGGAGGATCATGAAGTCTTTCGTAATGGCTATTAGTAATGAATGAAAATGATTTTCCTTTGAGAAAAATAGCATTGCCAAATATGTAATTTGCACTACCACATATTGTCAAGTTCTAATTGCAATGTGTACATACAAAAACATGTTTTCAGTGGAAACTAAATTAATCTAACTTAGTTATAGTTGAAACATACACTATAACCCAAATAAACATGTCTTAGCTTGAATCAAAATACCACATTATGCCTTATGCATCTACTTGAAAACAATGGCCACTGATGCTTGGCTTGACAGTGGTTGAGGGTATGTCCTTGCACCTGAGGCCTGGCCTGGCTTGTTATTGGTTGCCCAAGTGTGTTAAAAGTTTGGGTTTGATGTTGATCTGTGTTTGCATCCTATAAAAACATTCATTAACAGTTAGTGAGCTGAAGATCCCAAATAAGACCACACAAACTACATTTAATGCACTTATCATCTGTCATGTCCCTCCACCTCTGCCTATTGTCCTCCCATCACCTTTGCCTGCTCTGCCTCCATTAATTCCTTTCCTTCTTGTTTGTGTGCTAGCAGGTTCTGCATTGAAGGCATGATGGGAAGTTTGACCTTGAGCTGAAGGATTATTACCCTATGTAGGCCTTCCTCTTCCCCTTTTAGCTACTGGTTTAATGGTGGGGTTGTTTTTGTCTGGGCACTACCTTTTAGTGTGGTTCTTTGACTTACACACACTACAACTTAGCTCAGCTCCATGTCTTGTTACCTTACCAGGCCTCGTTGGGTCTTCATGTGGGTCTTTCCTCCTATTTTTCTTTGGCCTTCTAGGCCCTATCTTAATAGGAGGATGATCTAATAGGAAGTTTACAAGAGGCCATTATCTTTTCCCCACACATAGAGCAATTCAATGGCTATAAGCTGCAATATAGTATGGCTTCTTGTAGTAATCACTGACGAACTCCTCATCTTTTCCTCTCGAAAAGAAGATACATGAACATACATGGCAACATGGGATCAATTAGATCCCATTTCCTGCATGTGCATGACTTTGTGTATACACCCCTTCCGGTGTCTCTTAAGTCCTCTACCGCCCCATGACGAACAACATGGCACACTCGAAAATGACGGGCTCCCTGCTTCAAGTGAAAGACACCGAGAAGACAATACCCAACTCTCACAATCACCTTCTAGCCCTTTCTCTAAACTTTCCAGAACTTCAAACAGCTGCTCAATCGTAGTCCCGAATCAAAAGTTGTGGTCGTATTTATATTTCGGCACAAAACCGAGCATGGAGCGGTAAACGGATCAAATATCTGTCCAAATTCCCCTGAGAATCTCAAACGGACCCTAATCCATGGATATATACCATATTGGGATTTTTAAGTACAAGTACGTTTAAGTTCTCGACCAATCAAAAGACGATCGTACAGCTAAAAGCTCCAACCATCAAACTAGTCTTCAGACCACCAGACCGGTCTCAAGACCGCCAGGCCGAACTCAGCACCGGCCTGACGGTGGGAAAATGTGGTCCCAAGGTTGTTTCAACTTGTCTCCTTCCGCATTTCGGCACCTACAAATACGTCCTAAACCCCTTCATTCAAGGGAGGACCTTTTGGAAATCAATAGCACATTTAGAAACTTAAGAGCCCTTTTTAAGAGAATTAACATCTCTTTAAAAGAATCATTCTTATGAACACCATTGTGATTAGCAAGGAGCAACCAAGGGACTTTAAACACTAATCTCAAGTGTTTAAGGGCTTCCTAAACCCACAAAACATCCCAAACACCCTTAGTCCACAAAACAAACCACAAAAAGCCTTCAACATGGGGTTACTAGCTTGAGGAAGATCTGAACAATGGAGCTCCGATCCATGGTAGCCAACCCGAGGGCGATCAACAAAGGGTTATTATTTTCTCTATTACATGCTTGTGTGCAAAATCGAACATTTTTCTCGAATTTAATCTTCATGTACACATGGCTAAATCTCACTTTAAAATCTAGCATGATCACATAATTAGCTCTAATTGCATGAATTCTTGCTAATTATCAAAGGGGCCGCCTATTATATCTTTCCCGTTGCATTCATACATACATACTTGCATAATAGTCTTGCGTGAAGTCCTCCCGTCATCTACCGAATTTCACCCTCGAGTTTGTATTGTGCGCCATTGGACAATGTGCGTTCACTCGACGTTAGGGCCCAATGCGCGTACATACATTCCCAACCCACGATACCTTTTCTACCATCAATACGATGGCGGGACAGACGCCGTCTTTAGTTGCCCTACGAACACCGTGGGTGGTTAAGGACGCCAACGCGTGGGAAGCCATTTTAGCCCCGAGCCTAAATCCATCGAGTCGAACTAGAACCTATGCCTAGGCGTACCTACAGTACCATGGTTCATCCGCATGCTTGATGACTTTTATGCTTACATGCTGTTTGCCTAACCTACTAATTCTGAAACCCTAGAAGTAGGTGTCTCCTTAGGTGCACGGTTTAGAGTACTAACTTGTGTCTCCCCTCCCGTTTTTGAAAGTCATCCGCCAATGATGCTAGTCACTCTTCTAAGTGGTCGTTGCGTGCTTTAGCCAAACAAAACACAAAAACAAAAGGGAAATTCTACATGGTGCCACTGTGGTATGGAAAATTCTACATGGTGGAATTTTTTTTCTTCGATTCTACATGGTGCCACTGTACTCCTGACAAAGTGTGTACTATGACCCAAAAGTAGTAAAACGTTAAGTTTTCCGTCCAATTTTTACCTAGCCACCCTTTTATCCTTTTAACCTACCTAATTTCGTCTCCCCTTTATAAAACCACCAGCTTCCTCCCTCCTCTCCACCATGTCCACCATTTCCTTCATACTATGACATTTTCTCACACCTCAAAATTGCAAATTTTTGGGTTTCAAAATGGAAGGACCACGTTCATCTTCTTCAAGAAATTCAAGGAATAGCTTCATTTCGAATTTGAAAATTTTCAACCGAGCAACAATATTGAACCCAGAAGATGGTGAGAGAGAGAGAGAGAGAGAGAGAGAGAGAGAGAGCGAGAGATTAGGGATTTTTCTTTGATCAGTGGAGTTAATGGGGTTATGAGAGAGGTACTGATTAGGAAGTTAATGGGGTGATGAGAGAGAGAGTTAATCATTGGGAGGGAAATAATTAGCGCTAATCATGTTTGATTGTTAAAGGCGAGAATCAATTGCGTTTCATTCACAAACACGCACGTTTCATTATGGGCAATATGGTCATTTCACAAATATGACTAAAAACTTAACGTTTTGCTACTTTTGGGTCACGGGACACACTTTGTCAGGAGTACAGTGGCACCATGTAGAATTTTCCAAACCACAGTGGCACCATGTAGAATTTCCCAAAAAAAAAAAAGAAAAAAAAAAAGAAAGCAAGGGTCTCGTCCATGAGAGTCTTTTTCCACAAAAAATAAACAAATTCTTTTTTCCCTTTTTGCAAGTCGAGAGTCATTCTCTTAGCAAATACATCTTTGGTATAAGCACGTAACGACCCGAGCAGCCATGTCGAGGCAAACTTCGAGGGTCCCCCCCTTTTTCCCTTTGTCATAACCTTTCTTTTGAGTCATGTGCTAAGACCCCTCCTTATTCAGGATAGGGGACCGAAGGAGAAGGTACGGCCCCCCGTTGTAGACTAGAACACCGGGTTCAAGGTTGATACGTTAGACGTCCGATCCCGGACTACAAGCATACCCGCTCCCTTGGTCCGACGAAGCTACACCAACACCCAATATGGCACCCGATGCACCGCCCGAACCAACTCTTGCCCAAGTGGTCGGAGTACTCCAACATTTGAGCAACAGCCTCAACAACTTTGAACTTAGGGAAGGCACTCTACCTCCCGAAACTGAAGAGGTCATGACCCTCAAGTCAAAGCTAGCTTATCTCGAAAAGATCATTTCCAAGACTCAAGTCTTTAATGACTTCATGATCAACAATGAGGGAGTGACCCCTAACATTCAGGGCACTCTTCTAACCAAGTTCTCCATGCCGGAGGTTTCACTTTTCAAAGGCACCGACAATCCGCAAGATCATCTCCAATCATTCACCACCGCACTTGGTCTAAGGGGAATGGACAAATCTCCCTATGTTCACATCTTTCCCTAAATTTTGGATACTACCGTCCGAAGTTGGTTGTTCAAATTGGACCCACAAAAGGTTCAACAATGGGGAGAATTGACTGCCATCTTCCTCGCTCGGTATGCCGACAATGTGGTCCCGACTATGACTTTAAGGGAACTAGAAATCACCAAACAAGAAGACAACAAAGGCTTCACCAGCTTCGTCAAGAGATGGAGGAGTAAGGTGGCCGATATGATTGACCGCCGTACCAAAAAGGACCAAGTCCGCCTCCTCATCCGCAACCTTCAACCAAAGTACCATGAACCTTTGAAATATCAAGCTATTAGCACCTATGCTCAACTTAATGACGTAGGCGTGCTCATCGAATATGAAAGAGCCAAGAAGGGAAAAGGGAAAGCTACATAGAATAGCAACACAAAGAAATACAACCCAACTCCTCAAGCTAATGAAGTCAATACCATCTCCGAGAGGCTGAAAGAAGGTTCCAATACACCTCTATTGGTATGAATTATGCCCAAGCTCTTGAACGGTTGACTAAAAAAAAATCGTCTCTTCCATCGGACCTACACCCGATCAGCCCGAAGACAAGAGAACACGGTTTTGGGATGTCAACGCCTTTTGCAAGTACCATCGAGGTAGGGGACATGACATCGAGGACTGCATCGCCCTCAAAAAGAGAATTCAAGCACTCATTAACGATGGGACCATCCCACTTCCTAAGGTCACTCCTCCTCCTAACAACAAAAGCAACCCCTTAGGGGCACTCCACATCTCAACCAATCATGCTAGCTTCGACCCTTCAAAGTGGATCACACCAACGCACGAGGTTGTTCCCCCCTACCCGATGATTACTTCGACGACATGCTGGCTGGAATATGGGACAATGACGACGATGAAGAAGAATGGTATGTCAAGAAGGAGAAAGAGTGGTATGAGCTCTCCGATGATGAAACCGCTCCTATCCAACACCTCACGAGATCGGGGCGAGTCTACCAAGCTCCGTTCCCAAAGACAAGGATCCTCTTCAAGCTAACACCGACAAGGCCAATTCGGCATCCCCTGTTGAGCCTCCCCGAGAGGATGATAGACAAAGGCTTTTAAAACAACTCCAAAAGACGAAAGCCGGCATCTCCGTTTGGCAACTTATCACTACTTCACTAGTACATCGCAAAACACTCTTGGATGCACTCAACAACGCTACCATCTCACCTCAAGCCACCCCGAAGGAGTTGGTAAGACTCTTGGTCATGGGTGAAAACTCCCAAGCAATCACATTCTCCGAGGCCGACTTGCCCAAGGATGGACCTCACCATAATAAGGCACTCTACCTTATGGTGATATGCAAGCAAAAGCAAGTCCCTATGACTCTTGTTGACAATGGCTCCACCGTGAATGTTTGCCTTCTAAGGACCGCTACTCACTTAGGGATCGACAAGAAGGACCTTGTCCACGCTAGTCAAGGTGTGAGAGGATTCAACAACACCAAGCAAGAAGTCCTTGGCTCCTTCTCTACTAACATCATTGTGGGATCGGTCGAAAAATGACGTAATTCATGGTCATTGACATCCCCGCTTCATTCAACTTACTCCTTGGCTGCCCATGGCTTCACAGTCTCAACGTTGTTGCATCCACACTAGACCAAAAGGTCAAGATGATGGTAGGGGATGCCTTGGTCGAAGTTTTAGCCGACACTCTATTGGCCTTCGTAGACAAAGCTTCTATACTCAAGATCGAACACAACGACGAAGACTTAGACTTTTGGGGATTCGAGACCATATCATTCCTCGAACAGGATCCAACTGATCCTTGCTCCAATCTCACTATCAGTGCTATCCTTCGCCAACAGGGCTACTTCCCCGGCATGTCTCTGAGCACTCTACCCACTCGAGACACCTTCTCTTGGCCCACCATAACTAAGAACGACCTCTTTGGTCTAGGCTACACCCCAACTAAAGCCAAAATCCGAGCTTACATACGTCGGAAGGCTTTCAAGAAGAAGATGAAAGAGAAAGATAGAAGCTACCTCGAGCCGATGCCTCTCTACTCGCTCACCCTCAACCAGCAATTTTTGAAGGAAGGGGACTCTACCCCGTACTACGGATTCCCCAAACCACACTAGTTGATCTCAACCGGAAAGAAAGTCCCCGGGTTCGAGATATTTCATGACTGCTACACGAGCACCGAGGAGGCATTCAACCTCCCGCAAGCAACCAAGTCCCCCACGGATTAGATCAGCAACATCAGTAACAAGCCCATGGGTCTTCTGTTCGGCCAAGAGTGTCGCGACCCCGACCGAGCATCGTGCCTCGCCCTCAATGCAGCACTCCTTGATGAAGGCTTCGATCCTACCAAGCTCATCACACCAGCACCAGAGATAGTCCGTACTTGCAGCTACTCTACCAAATGGACCTCCTCCGATGGTTGTCAGATTAAAATCAAGATCCGCAACGGCCAACCGTTAGCTTCCGAATCCGAGACTGATTCCGATCTTGAGTCTAGTTCTAAATTTGAGTCTGAGTCATTCCCCCTTGAGTCTGGCATTGTCCCCACTATCCCTGTGGAGTCTGTCTCTCCTATCGTTGTACCTTCCCTTTCCCCTAATGAAATGAAATCTGTTTCTGCTTACTCTTCGGACTCTCTAGTTGCTAACAACAAAAATAATGTGTTGCCTAAAAAATTAATCAAAGCACTAATTGCACGCGAACAATCAACTTCGATAATTGAAGAAACTGAACTCGTAAACCTAGCAGGAAACGGGGACGAGCCCCGCAAAGTACGGATAGGCTAATCCCTATCCCCCGTAGAGCGCAAAAATTTCATTGATCTGTTAACAGGATATTTGGATGTGTTTGCATGGTCTTATGAAGATATATCGGGGATAGACAGAAGCATCACCGAACACACTTTACCCCTCATTCCCCATGCCAAGCCAGTAAAGCAAAAGTTACGCCACATGAAAAGTGAATGGACACTCAAAATCAAGCACGAGATATAGAAATAGTTAACAACCGGATTCATCGAACCAGTGCAGTACGCCGATTGGATAGCAAACATAGTCCCGATGCCTAAGAAAGACAGGAGAGTCCGCGTATGCATTAACTTTCGCGTCCTCAACAAAGCTAGTCCAAACGATGATCTTCCTTTGCCGCACATTGATATCTTGGTTGACAACACAGCAGGGAAAGCACTTCTTTCCAGCATGGATGGATACGCCGGTTACAATCAGATACAAATGGCATTGGAGGACAAGCTCAAAACAGCCTTCATCACCCAATGGAGGCGATTTTGTTGCACCAAAATGCCTTTTAAACTTAAGAATGCTGGTGCTACTTACCAAAGAACAGCTATAACCATTATGCACGACATGATGCACAAAGAGGTAGAAGTATATGTTGACGACATGATTG
Source organism: Mesembryanthemum crystallinum (assembly GCA_030267885.1). Classification (NCBI taxonomy): domain Eukaryota; kingdom Viridiplantae; phylum Streptophyta; class Magnoliopsida; order Caryophyllales; family Aizoaceae; genus Mesembryanthemum; species Mesembryanthemum crystallinum. The sequence goes on along the minus strand of BSSO01002035.1, from coordinate 7,499 downwards.
TCTCCTCACTCACAAGGGAAGGGCACCTACCCAATCTCAGGAAATTCTTCGACCGACTCCGCGAGTACCTCATGCGACTCAACCCACAAAAGTGCGCCTTTGGCATCATCACCGGCAAGCTACTAGGCTTCATAGTCAGCCAACGGGGCATCAAAATTGATCCATCCAAGATCAAAGCAATGGCGAACATGCCTCCACCCACCAATGAAACCGAAATCAAAGGTTTCCTCGGAAGATTACAATACATAAGCCATTTTTTTTCTAAATTGACAATCAATATGTGAGCCCATCTTCAAGAAGCTCAAAAAGCACGTCAAAACGGAATGGGACGACGAATCTCAGGAAGCCTATTTAGCTAACCCTCCGATCCTGGTCCCCCCAAGATTAGGCGAACCATTGATCCTCTATCTCACCGTGACCGACACGGCCATGGGGGCTATGCTAGCCCAGGTCCAAGATGGAAAAGAGAGGGCCATCTACTATTTAAGCAGGAAATTCTTGGACTACGAGACACGCTACACCGCAATAGAGAAGGTGAGTCTCGCCCTGGTCGGGGTCACCAGGAAGCTAAGGCATTATCTCCTCCATATCACGATCCACCTCAGATCGCGGTTAAACCCACTCAAATACATGTCCGAAAAGCCAGCACTTAATGGAAGAATGTCGAGATGGATCGTTCTATTATCTGAGTTCGACATCAAATATGAAGTGATCAAAACCATCAAGGGAAAGCCGTTTCCGATTACCTGGCCGAACACCCGTCTCTGGTTCACAAGACAATCACGAACTCCTTGATGAGCACCTCCTATTCATCGAAGAAGACTCTTGGTAACTCTACTTCGACGGAGCTTCAAATCAAAAGGGTTTTGGCATAGGGGTACTCATGGTTTCATCCGAAGGTGCGCATACACCTCTTTCGATCAAGCTCGATTATAAGGTAACAAACAATGTCGCCGAATATGAAGCATGCACCCTTGGCTTGCAAGCCGTGATCCATCTCGGCATTAGAAGGCTCCGGGTTTATGGGGACTCCCTACTCATCATTAACCAACTCTCTAAGACATGGAAGGTTAGGAGTGAAAGCTTGGCGCCCTACCAAGAACACCTTGAAGGCTTGACCAACAGTTTCGACCACATCCAGTTCACTTATCTCCCACGAGAAGACAACCAATTTGCCAACGCTTTGGAAAAGCTAGCCTACATGATCAACATCCTTGACTCCATCGAGTTGCTCCAAATACGGATACAAAGACGAAGCAAGCCTTCCTACTGCGAACAAGACGAGACATGCAGCAATGAAACCAAGGAGTGGTACATGGATGTGTTCAACTACATGGCTCATGGAATCTATCCCTCCGGATCATCTCACAAAGCACAAAAGACACTAAGGAGGTTTGCCGCCCAGTTCGTCCTAATCCAAAACAAGCTATACAAAAGTGCACCTTACAGAGTTAACCTCCTTTGCATCGGAACAGAGCAGTCTCTCCGAGTCATGAACGAAGTACACCAAGGGGCATGTGGACCTCACATGAACGGCTCCATGCTCGCACATAAGATTTCAAGGCTTGGCTACTATTGGTCCACCATGGAGGCAGATTGCTACCAATTCGTCAAGAAGTGCATCAAATGTCAAGTTCACGCCAATCTCCAACATTTGCCTCCACATGAGCTTTGCACCTTCACATCTCCTTGGCCATTTTCCGCGTAGGGGATAGATGTCATTGGAAAAATCACTCCCAAAGGAACTGGGGGCCATGAGTTCATCCTAGTGGCCATCGATTACTTCACCAAATGGAACGAAGCACAATCCTTCGCCAAACTCACCTCGAGACAAGTGGCTAAGTTCATCCGCAACAACATCATCGCTCGATATGGAGTTCCACATGAAGTTATAAGCTATCACGGGTCACATTTCAAGAAGGACGTCACAAAACTCTTGACAGGCTTCAAAATCTAACATTGGTGGTCCTCTACCTATCGACCTCAAACGAACGGAGCCGTCGAAGCCGCAAACAAAAACCTCAAAAGGATCATTCAAAAGATGGTTGAGAACTATTCTAAATGGCCCGACAAGCTCCCTTTCGCTTTGTGGGGGCACCGCACCTCTATCAGGTCATCAACGAGCGCAACCCCGTACTCCCTGGTATATGGCATGGAAGACGTGTTACCCGTTGAGCTCAAAATACCTTCTCTAAGGGTTTCCCTTGAGAGCCAAATCCCCGAGGTCAATTGGATCAAAGCCCGCTATGATCAACTCATCACTCTGGAGGAGAAGAGGTTAAGAGCACTACACTCATCGCACATCTATCAACAGCGCATCACACGCCACTTTAGAAAATCTGTCAAAACACGCACGTAACATCCAATAAGGAGACCTTGTATTGAAAGAAATCCGGGTACCCATCATGGACCCGAGAGGCAAGTTTAAGCCGAATTGGACCGGTCCGTACATCGTTCAAAAGATCCTAAGCGGCGAACCGGTCAAGATCTCCGACATCTACGGCCAATAATTCTGCCAACTCACCAACTTGGATCAACTCAAGCGGTTCTACGCCTAACAAGCATCAGCAAACACATCATGACAAATCTGGCACCAACTCGTTAAAAAAAAAAAATACGATTGGTCGCAAGCGCGAACTACGAAAGGCCTGATTTCCCATCCGGGATACGTAGGCAGCCTCACTACGAGGTTCGGCCCCTTAATAACCTTGCGCTATACGAGTTCACTTCAATTATCATTCTTAATCAAATAAAGGCTTTACGCTCTAACTTTGGGTAAAAACTTCGTTTTTCCTAACTTCTTCACAAAATGGACAAACAAATTTTTCTTAAAACTAAAGCTCATTTCATTGATTAAGACATTTGATTACAAAGGCAACTCATGGGGCACAGCACTCTTAATTACAAATCAACTAGAAGGGTCCACAAGTTACAAACAGCCAGTAGACCACAAAAAACCAAAACGCAAAACAAAGCACCACATTCCTAAATGAGCTTAACCCTAGGCGGGAGGGTCCTACATCCTTCCCCGCTTCTCATATCATCTCTTACAAGAAATCACTTCCTGGAGGGTTCCTTCTCCTAGGGATCTTCTCCCATTCTGCCTTAGCCTTTCCCCTTCCCCTGCCGGATGGACGAGGGCTTCTCCCCTCCCGACTCTTTCTTCCTCCTTCATTCATCACAACGGGACCCCGGACATCGAGGGGTAGATCATCACACAAAGACTCGTCACTAGCACCAATGGACACAGCCTTAGAATCCCTCAAATGTGAACGAGTCCTAGCATCATGAGCAGTGATCCACGCCTTATACTCCTCAGACACATAAGTAGTCTCAGCAAAACGAGGTTCAACCCATGTCTCAAGACGGTACCAATACCTCTCCCACTCAGCAACAGTCTCCGCGGTCAATGCCCTGGTCGAGGGTTTCACACAATCCCAGTACGAAATGAACTGCCTCAACCTGTACTGACGCCTTGATCCACAAGGGAAGAAGTAGGTAATCTCCCGCAGCCTAAGGAGACGAGCATAACGGGTAGACGACTACTCATAGGCCCTCATCGTACCCACCTTCCACCATCTCATTCGGTAGCGCAACAAGGGATGTTGTTCATGAACTCCTGCCAATCGGCCAAGGACCGATATTCAAAACACAACGGGCGAGTAGCAAGGTTTTTGGCCTCGTATGGAGAGCTGGACTCAGGATGAAAGACTAGGCACAGGTGCTCCATAAGCCAAATCTGGCACATAGAAAAAGCAAGCATCAGACATCCACACTAGATGTCATAAAACAAACAGTAAATGAGCAGACTTACTTACAGGAGGAGAGGGCTCCCACCAAGAACTTCTAACGGGGCAAACTTATCCAGGCCGATAAGAGTTTCCCCTACCACCAAAGCGAATGGGGAATGGTCATTCTGGACCTGCTCCACAACTCACAACAATGAGGCTCGACCCCACCTGTCATCAGACGAAACAAAGAGGAAGCGGTGAAGGAGGCAAAATTTAAAAGCACACCTCCGATACCTGGCAAACCTAACGTCATGAGAAGGCCTCGCAAATTGAAAAGTGAAAACGACCCCCATTAGATCAACACGATCGCCATTAAGTAAGACCTTCGTCTAGGCCCTGTCGAAGCCAAGAACTCGACAGATGTCGCCTTCGAAATCCTCGCCGGTGTACGGAATGGCGGGGAGTGCGCCTCGAGGATAACCGGCAATCGCCTCAAACTCGACCACCAACGGGCATAACTCCTTGCCCCCGAAGCGAAACACATGGAACTCCGGATCCCAGTTGCTCGCGGCTACCAGAGAAGTTTCCAAACAATCTTCACCTGCCGCAATGCAAAGAAGGTATTTAGAGAAAAGACTCCCAAGGATCATTTCTCTTCCTTCGGTATACTCTTCATCCAAGCGTCAAAAACCATCTCAAAACTCGCCATGTTCTCATAGAAAGGATCTTTCTAAGAGGGTATCGAGCAAGAATGGGCAGGGAAAGGCCACCCAAGCCCCTATTTATAGGCGAAAACGTGTGCAAAACGACAAAAAAGGACCAAACCGGCCACAGCTCCCACCGGAAGCACCCACCGCCAGACCGGCGGGGCCCACCGATTGACCGGTGGAAGCTGCGCCAGACCGGCGGCACCATTTTGCCCGGTCTTCCCCCTCAAGTGTGGTTTGGGACCACTCAAACTCGGGACCACCCCCTCCTAAAGCACAGACTCCTTCTTTTAGACATTTGAAAATAAAAATCAGGATTTGTATATAAAACACGCTTTATATTTTATTCCTGTTACGTCACTCAAACCGTTCTTAGATCACTAACCGCTACTTGACTAATTTCACTAATTCACTAACTTTACTCCTCAAGCATCGCAATTTTGCGAAATTTTTCCAATTTTACAAGCACAAACAAATAAAACAAGAGTCAAAAAGCAACGTGTATATACAAATGTTTGCATGCCTTCCTTCTAACAAAAGCAGGGGTCAAAGCTATACAAATAAGGCTACAAAAGTTAACGACATCTAGAGCCAGATCCGGATTGAACACACGAAATGGACTCAGGGGTACATGAGAGGAAACAACCTCCTCGATACGGTCCAGTGGCTCCTCATGGCGTAAAACTCCTCGCTTTGGGGGAAGCTATTCCCAAGGACCGGCACTCTGATAGAAGTCCGCCCAGTCGCCACTACCGAACAAGGAGTTCACCATGCCCGCCACATCATCCGAGTAGATAGGTACGTCGGCGCCAGCCGTCACACCAACTAAAGAACTAGGCCTCGCTCCGAAGGGCACACCCCCAAACGGCATGCTCGTGCCCGCATGAAACGGTACGCTCGACATAATACCAAAAGAACCTCCAACAAAGGCACCTGGCACACCCCCGGGGCGACAGCCGCTGACACCCTCGAAAAAGCTACTTGGAGGCATTCCTCCAGTACCTGGCACACGACCGGAAAACCCAACATCATCCTGGCCTCGACCAAAACGGGATGAGGGAATCAAGCCTCCCCCACTCCCGGCCACGAAACCGCTAGGACCTCGATAAGAATGGGTCGGCATACGAGGAACGGGTATCCGCCCTCCAAGACTCGCCCCAATCGCCATTCGACTCCCGAAGCACGGCCGAGCACCAAAAAGTCGGGGGATAGGCCCCGACCGGGGTACCTGCAGGCTATGACGACATCAGAAACGGCAAACGCATAAAAACAACCGAAAGGCACGAGAGTCAACATGTACCTCAGATGCGGTGCGCTACGCCTTTTGCAAGAGATCTGTCAATATAGATCCTTTATCCACTCTTTGTAGGTGTGAAGGATGCTCACCACGCGTCGGCTCTGTACTCGATCAAACTGCAGAAGAAGCAAAGGAAATATTTAAGAGCACATTCTAACTCTCAGCGCCCAAGCAAAAGCAAAAAGCACTTACCCCGCTACTCCCCGACGGGACCGCAACATCAAGCACGCTGATCGGGACATCCACCCGTGGAGCCGGGCGGTTGATCGGGAAGTTGTTCTCATCATTGTCCACCACATCAATATCAGGGACCACTAATGGTATCCCCGGCATGAATGCATGTTCCATCCGAAACGAACATTGGCTAATTGCACCAGACAATGACGAGGTACATACAAAAGAAAGACACTTACCCCCGATCGAAAGTTCCCGGCTAAGCGAGCCAAGGCAAACTCTGCGTAAGCTTGCTCGTGACTCCTGTCCGAAGGGGTAGGCAATAAGAAGTGCTCCACAGGAGCTCCCGCCATGGCTCGCTCGCGCCACGCCTCCTTCAGAAACATGGTCCAAAACATGGAATCGGGTGGATACCTTGGAACAAGCGGACCATCGTAATCAGGGATCAGCTGCCGCATCACCCTCTCCCCTAAAAACCACTCAAAACCAAAGGAGTACACGAACAACACCCTCCGCTGGTCATTCTCCATCGAAGCCATCGACATACTAACACCTCCCAAGTGCCGCTCTCAAGGAAACCAAATAACCTGCACCAAACAGGTTAAAATTCGAAGCCAAAAGACAAAAAGCACCCACAAACGCCCCCAACCTTACTTGCTCATGTCTCAAGTCCACCAAGGCATCCTGGACCTCGCTAAGTCGCCAAGACCACTCAAGACTGGCACTTCAGGAACGAGTGGCCGGAATCCCAGTCTTATCAGACACGGACACGGGACCCAAATGACGAAAATGCTCATATAGCCAAATATGAAACATGCACACCACATGGTAAGCAAAAATGCAAAACAAGACAACATGGAAAACTTTCCGAACAGAAACAGCACGCACCTCCAAGATCTGGATAAGCCCCTGAGAAGCCACCTGTTCAACAGACTCATTCGCCGGCGGAACCTCGGTCCCCTCATCCCTCTCGATAGAAGGCTGACCCTGTGTAGGCTTCCCATCGGCCTTCCGGCCTTTCACCGCGCTGGGCCGCCTGTAGCACGACCTCAAATCTCGCACTAACACACCCCAAGATGGCGACCCCCAATTATAGGTAGCCATACTCGCAAAATCCTCCCTCAAGTGTGTGAGGTAGAAGAGAGATGCAACATCGAACCCTTATCGAAGAAGACCGTGGCGGCCAGCAAGTACGCAATGAAAACACGAGCTAACTGCTCAACACTCATACCCTCCAACTCGGAGAGGTAAAAAATATCAGTCACACGCTGAAGAGACACCTTCGGGCGATCCCCTAACAATTTGTGAAACGGCTCCCAAAAAAGAGCAGCCACCTCCCCAAAACGCAACGTGGCACCAAATTCAAGCGACCGACCCCTACACGGGAGCCCTAAAATCACCGATAACTCAAAGGGAGTAATCATCATCTCACTCACTGGAAGGTGGGAAGTGCTCGTGGTATCCAAAAATGCTAAGCTAGCGCCCTCGGGATGGCTCGGGATCCCGCTCCGAGAATAGACGCCATCTCCATCAAGCCTCCAAAACCAGCCAACGTTACCAAGTGGCTCTCCTTTGGTAACAGAGCATAAG
>BSSO01002034.1:0-20787 GCA_030267885.1 Mesembryanthemum crystallinum | reverse complement strand
ACAACAAATAAAATATATTTAATTAAAAGAATAAAATATCAAAAGTAATATTTATTATTATTTGAAAATGCTAAAATATTGTTGTACATAAAAATATACAACAATCCCCCACTCATCTTCAAATAATAAAACACACCCTAATAAGTGCTTCTCTAAGTGTATTGAGTATATACTATACTAGTTACATGCCCGTGCGTTGCACGGTTTTTCTTTTTGTTTCTTTTGTCCTCCATATTTGGTGTTATCCTATGTTTTTTTTTTTTTTTTTTTGGTAATAAGAGGAGAATTATATTACCAAATCACCAAAACTGAAACAGAGTTCTGTACAAGGCTAGTAGGGAGCATAAGCTATAGGAGGTACCTTCTAGAAAGGGTACCNACGAGTTCTAATTATATACTTGATATTCTCCACGATCAAAGCAGGTGAAGGCTTGTAATTTTTGAAGATGGCAGAATTCCTTGCGGACCAAATCATGTAGGTAGCAGCAGCGACAATAGCAGCATACACATACTTCTTTTGTTTGCTAGCTTTAAGGTTGATGCACCACCGAGGCCAACTTGAAAAAGCTGTTGGACAGCTTTTTATATTCAGCCACTTGCATACCTCTTGAAGAACTTCAGTAGCATAAGGGCATATAAAAAATAAATGTGCAACAGATTCATTGCAATTTTGACAGAGGGGGCATATTAGATCACCATTGTAGTAGCCCATATTATGAAGCCTGTCTCTAGTTAGGATCTTACCTTGTAGAATTAACCAAAGATAAATAGCATGTTTAGGCAGATTGTATCTCCCCCAAGCCAATGAAGCAGTGGATACTTTGGCATGTTCCCCAATCAGTTTGTTGTAGCCCGAGCTAACAGTGTAATGGCCATGCTTGAGAGGCCATAATGAGTCAGCCCCAAAGCCACCAGCAGGTCCTCTCAAATTCATTAGCTTCTTCCAATACCAACTACAGTCAGTTGGTAGCACATACTCCTTGCAGCTCTTCCCTTTTAAGTATATACAATGAACCCATTTGACCCATAAAATGTCTTGTTTGCTCTCTACAGCCCATAAATGCTTAGCTATGGCAGCCTTATTCCAAATGGTGCAATTCTTGAAATTTAACCCTCCAAATTTCTTGGGAAGACAGATTTTCTCCCAAGAAACCAGAGGTATTTTGGACTTGTTGACAGTTTGCCCCCAAAGAAAATTCCTACATATTTTCTCTATCTGCTTCACCACAGCTTGAGGAAGTATAAAAATCGAGGCCCAATATACATGCATAGAGTAGAGGACTGAGTTAACCAGCTGCGCTCTCCCAGCAAGTGAAAGATGCCTGGTAGACCAACTGTGAATTCTACTAGCGATTTTCTCAATGAGAGAGTGACAATCCAGTTTAGACCACCTAGTTGGCGAGAGTGGCATGCCTAAATACCTCATAGGAAATTGTCCTATGGAGAAGCCTGTTATATCTGCAATCTGCACTTTAATGTTCGAATTAACCCCACTAATAAAAACTTGTGACTTCTGAATATTAGCACAAAGACCTGAAGCAGCTGAGAAGACATTGAAACCATCCATTAGAACTGAAACAGAGTGCACGTCTGCCTTGCTGAACATGACTAGGTCATCGGCAAAGCATAAATTGCTAAGCCCTAGTGATTTACAGAGGGGGTGGAATTTAAACCCGGGGGTATTACCAGCCAGCTTGAGTACCCTGGTAAGATACTCCATGACAATCACAAACAAGAGGGGAGAGACCGGGTCACCCTGTCTCAAACCCTTCACACCATTAAACTTGCCATGTAGCCTACCATTAATGTTGAGAGTGAAGCTAGTGGTAGAAATGCAAGTCATAACCCAATGAACAAACAGAGACGGGAAGCCCAAAGCACACATAAGATCTCTCAAGAAACCCCAATCAACTGTATCATATGCCTTCTTCAAGTCAACTTTCATGAGGCATCTAGGGGATGCATTTTGTCTATTATACATTCGAATCAGGTCTTGTGTAATCATAATATTATGCCCAATGTATCTGCCCTTGATGAAAGCACCTTGGTTTTCACTAACAATCTCGGGAAGGATAGATTTTAATCTCTCACAAATGAGCTTGGAAATACATTTATAGAGAGTATTACAACAAGCAATAGGTCTATAATCACTAGGCTTCTCAGGATTATTAATTTTTGGCACCAGAGTGATAACAGTGGAGTTCAACTCCTTAAGCAATTTACCAGAATTAAAGAAATCCAATATGGCATCAATGACATCATCCCCTATAATATCCCATGAAGCTTTAAAAAAACCACTTCCATACCCATCCGGCCCCGGGCATTTAATTGATGGAATGGAAAATAAGACATTTTTTACCTCACTCCTAGAGAATGGACGAAGAAGTCTCAGTTTCTGCTCAGAGTTAAGTAAAGGACCAGCTGCTACTATCTCTGAATTCACCTTTGCTGTGCTGCTACTGGCTCCACCCAACATACCACTGTAGAAACCACAAAAAGTATCAATGACTTTATCATAGTCAGTGACCAAATCCCCACTCTCATCTGTGATCGCAAGAATACGATTTCTATGCCTCCTCTGCTTTATTATAGAATGGAAGTATCTGGTGTTAGAGTCGCCCAGTTGTATCCAAGTAGCCTTGCTCTTCTGTTGATAGAAACTTTCAAGAGCTTTGGAGCAATTACAGTACTCTTTCATTGCTAGTTTTTCGGCTGCTTGTAAGTCTTGATTGAGGGGGTCAGCTTGTAGTTGCGTTTGCATATCTTTCAGATGTACACTAGCTGCTTCAGTTCTGATTTGGATGTCTCCAAACTTCTTTTTGTTAAGTGTTTTGAGGGGACTTTGCAGCATTTTCAATTTTTTCAACACACAAAACATTTTACATCCCCTTACCTGATTCCTCCACACAGATTGCACAATATGCAGAAACCCTTTAAAGGAGGTTGAAAAAATTGGACCATGAGAGGGTTGTGATCAGATTCACCCTCAGGTAAGGCATAAGAAACAGATTGCTCAAAGTTATCTATCCATGCTTCATTCATAAAGCACCAATCAAGCTTGGAGTATACTCTTTGGCCATTCACTTGCTTATTAGACCATGTGTATCTACCTCCAATTCTTCTCATCTCCTGAAGTGAATAATTATCCACAAAGTGCTGAAAGTCCACCACTTCATAATGTGTTACAGGATTACCTCCTATCCTGTCCTCTGGATCCTTCACACTATTGAAGTCCCCAAGGAGAATCCAAGGAGCACTTACATGTAATGATATAAGGTCAGACCATAAATCTTTTCTATCTTCCAAGGAATTGTACCCATAAACAAAAGTAGCGAGGAAATGTTTTTGAGAAGCCATATGAGTAACATCACAATGCACAAACTGAGCGGTAGCTGAAATCACAGAGACTTTAAAGTAAGAAGGAAGCCATACCACCCATACTCTACCTTTGGGATCAAAATCCAAATTAATATAACTGCCCCATCCAGAAAACATTTTATTGAGACAGTAATCAAAACTCTTATGCCTAATTTTTGTTTCCACGAGACCGCAAAGACCCACTTTATTCTTGTGACAAAAGGAGATAACCTCCCTTTGCCTTGAGGGACTATTCAGTCCCCTCACATTCCACACTGCAATATTATCCAAATCCATCCCCTTCCAGAGAGAAAGGGTTTCCAGGAACATCCATCACTTGATGGTCAGGTTGGTGTATAATCTGTAAAATATCATAAGAATTGCTCACAGCAGGGGTTACATTAATTACAGCAGACGGCTTGCTGGTTTTATTAGGAACAGTCCATTGCTCAACGTGTACTGGTGAGGCTATACCTCCTTGTTCCGTAGCAAACTTGTCTTTGCTTTGAGCTTGAATTGATTGTTTAGGTACAGGGGCTTCCTGATCATTTCCTTGTATAGCAGATTGAGCAGGTTGAGTTTCCGGATCATTTCCTTGCATAGCAGGTTGAACTGCTTGTTTAGGCTTCCACACTTTTGGATTCTTCTTTCTACACTCACTTTCACCATGGCCATAACCATTGCAAAAATTGCATTTCATCGGCTTCCACTCAAAGGTCACAGGTTGCCTAATCATATCTCCTCTTTCATTTTCAAAGTAAATAAATTCAGGTAGATCACCCTGAATATTAATGTCTATGAGCAATCTCGCATAATTTATACTCGATTTATCAAGGGTAGCTTTATCAGTCATAATGAGGGAGCCGAGCAAACTGGCTAGCTTGCTTAATGATGATGGAGCCCAGTACTTGAGGTCCAAGCTAGGGAGTCGAACCCAAATAGGAACAGACTCCACAGCAACAGAAGCTTGCAAATCATCAGACCATGGTCTCACAATGACCGGTTTATTATCAAAATGAAAGATCTCCAGTTGCATCACTTCATCCCTACTATCCACAGATTGAAACCTTACCAAAACAAGACCATTACTCAATCGAACGATTTTATCTATACCGTACTTTCCCCAAATTCGTCGTACATAACCACTAAAAACTGAAAGAGGAGGTCTAGCACCAAGCACAAAACATACCACAGCAGATTCCCAGTATTCTAACTCAGGTTGAACATCTTCAAATGAAATTTTCCCAAATACAGTTCCCCCTTTGATCTCAGGTTCAATAAACTCCAGCTTGCTTCCAGAATTACGAAGTTTAGATACATCAAAAAATTCCCAAGCATTAATGTTCTTACCCGAAATCTGGCGAACATCCTCCTCTTCTTGTTGTTCGATTTCGTCAGCCCACGATTTTCTTCCTTCTATCTGTATTTGATGTTGTTGAGACCCATCACCAGTTGACGATTGTCCGACTTCGTGAGTTGAACTCACTGATGCTTGCAGTTCATCATTTAAATTGCGGGCGACACTGCCTTGTGTTGAAGGGGCTCCCTGAGCTGGATTTTGGCTAGTCAAAGTAGCCATCTGCTTGCCTGATTTCTTGCCGGATTTCTTATCGGATTTATTTTTGGCCTTGTTTGGGGGGCGTCCCCTCTTTCCCATGGGAACGGCAAAATCGCCGAGAGAGGAAACCCTTTTCCTCCACTATTGTAACCGGGAGTTTTGTAATATATGAATATATTATTGAGTTAGTAAATTCATACAATTTAGTAATCAATATTTTTATTCTAGAAACCGCTATTAATTATTGGGCCATAGCTAACTTCCTTATGAGCCTAATGGGTCACACATAAGTTAAGGAATTGATCTAGTGGAACTGGATTGGCTTTAGAGCCCAGATAAGAGAAGGTAGTGTGGCACGGGCCTGGAGAGGTCGTGCACTTGGCGAGCGCTTGCCAAGGTTACACGGGCCATTGTTCGTGTGCCTTAGGCATGCACACTCGGCCTTTTGGCCGTGAGTTGGGTAAGTGAGGCGTGTGCCTCATATGCCCACTTGGGATATGGACACCTTATGTTTATGTCTTCAGGATGTCTGTATCAAGTCACCTAGGGTTGGTTTTATGATATACAATATTGTAAGAGATTGAAACCCTAAGAAAATAACCTAACGTCTCTCTAAAGTTCCTCATAGCCAAAGTGAGACAAGTTCTCTTTGCTGATCTAGCAATTGGGTTTGGTGATCAATCCTTGGCGGGTGGACATTCGTTAAAGGGACAACACTTAGGGTCCTGCTATCCATTCTATTGATCAAAGCACTATGTGAAATTCTCGCTACAAAGGTATAATCTTTATAATTCATATGTTGCCATGTGTATGATCTTGTTTCCATGATTATTCCGCCAATTATATCGAGTCATGTATAACCTTCAATCTAGTAGGACTATTGCAAAGGGTCTGAAGAGTTAACTTCCATAAGATCAGAAATCAAAAATCACTTAAGGTTTCAATAAATAGATTAGGTAGGATATGTCAAACTAAATTGCTTAAGGTTAACTCTTTGCTAGTTTCTTACATATATTGCTAGCTTATTAATTGCCTAATGAACACAAAGCTTTTCTTTTCTTTCTTTGTTATAGAAAAGTGATTTAGCATGCTTAGTTCAAGAAAATTTCACATACAGAGCAATTAAGCAAAACCATCACTATCTTTTATGCTACTTGGAGAATACATAATGTCATTTAACTGTATGATATACAAGCCAAAGAAAGGCACTCTTTTGAAAATTCATATATCATATAGAGAATAACATTTTTTAATTTTGTGAAAGCATTTGCTCTCTATTTGCCAATTATGTGTTTCTCGTAATTTGTTTTCTAAAGTGAAATCCCGAAAAAACTTATTATGCATTACTTTATTGACTTTAAGGATATTGATGAAGTTTTCTTTGCAGGCCTGGTGATACAATGAACTGATTTATCCAAAATTGCTCATTGTGTACTTGGGTGCCTTAGTTTTCTACATTGAAGGGTATATTTTCTTTGTCCCTCTATTTCTCTAGATTAGGATTTAATGTCCAATTCTATTTTTCACATATTCTACTTTTGAGACATTTAGAAATTGAAATTACTTAAGTATTTATTGGTTAGAATTGGAGGATGGTAATTATCTAAGCCGACACTAGATTTGATCACTGGTGTGGTATGGCTTGCTTCTTTCTTGTATTGGTGTTGGTAATTGTTGTTGTTGGTTGATATGAATGTTAAATGTGTAGTTGTTTTCATTTGTGTTAAATGATGTACTATTTTTGTCTCATATAAAGTTTTCTTTTTTGACAACCTTTACGGGACGGAGGGAATACTTAATATCATGAATTGGTCACGCTTAAAAATTGAAAGCAATATTTTTAATTTCAAAAGGTTAAAAGTTGGATTTGTTACAAAGCAAAATAGGAAAAATAATTTTATTTTGTTAAAAAGTGTACTTAGATGAATTTGCATCATTATGAGTTCTAAGGAAGATCGGGATTGGATGTACAATAGGCTTGTGGGAAATAAAATTAGCCCAATGTATATGTAGAAAGTAGACGAGTTTGTTCATGTTTCTTGTTGGAAAGATAAAGTATTAGTTGATAGGTTGCTAAAAATGTCCATGTTCTACATGTCGAAATCTCCCAATTAGGAATACAAAAGTTGTTAAATATCATTTTTGCAAGAATGAGTTATGTGAGAACTATTACAAATGGACTTACCATGAGGAAGGGGACGATTCTTTTCACAATCTGTCTGGTACTCATGATTCCATTCCATTAGGGGTTGCATCTAACACGCAACTATAGAGACATGGTGAATAATGCATTTGAACCGGAGTATAATACTCAACAAGTTGTTGAAGAGTCTTCTAACATTGAAAAAGAGTCGTTGCCCAAATCAAAGAAGTTTTTTGACATGCTGAGTGCTGTTGAGGAGCCCATTTATGAGGGGTGTAACATGTATTTGTTGTCGATCGATGGCAGCAAGGGTAACCAATATTAAGTGTGAGTACAACATGGCACATAGAGCCGTTGACGCTTTTGCATCATTGATCAAGGATATTTGTCTTGATAATAGTAAGATGGCCGACACTTTCTATGAGACTAAAAAGTTATTGAGTGGGCTTGAACTACCTCACCAAAAAATTGACGTATATCCAAACGGATGTATGCTAATTTGGAAGGAGTACAATGGCACAAATGAATGTCCCAAATGCAACGCATATTGGTACAAGGCTAGAAGGGCAAATGGTAAGTTGTTCCCTAAGAAGGTGTTAACTTATTTTCCAATAGGTCCGAGGTTACAGAGGTTATATGCCACTAAATCCACAGTTGAGCATATGAGGTGGCATGATAAAAATCGACGGCCTTCCGGATGCATGTCCCATCCTTCAGATGGAGAGGCATGAAAGCATTTTGATACGACGTATCCGTCCTTTTCTATAGAGCCACGTAATGTTAGACTTCGGCTTTGTACAGATGGGTTCTCACCTTTTGTTAAATGCGGGAAACAATATTCCTGTTGGCCGGTCATTAACACCATACAACTTACCACCATGGTTGTGCATGAAGAAGCCTTTTATGTTTCTTAGTCTTATTATAGCTG
This sequence comes from Mesembryanthemum crystallinum, assembly GCA_030267885.1. Taxonomy (NCBI): domain Eukaryota; kingdom Viridiplantae; phylum Streptophyta; class Magnoliopsida; order Caryophyllales; family Aizoaceae; genus Mesembryanthemum; species Mesembryanthemum crystallinum. Next base: position 12,801 of record BSSO01002034.1, on the reverse strand, counting down.
GCTCAAAAAGTCCAAAAGGCAATTTGGATGTGTTCTTGTAGTCTCTAATCGATGAGTTGAAACAATTATGCGAATCAGGGGTGCCAACTTATGATATTTCCAAGAAGCAGAATTTCAAATGAGGGCTGTCCTAATATGGACGATTAGCGACTTTCCAACATATTCCATGCTTTCAGGGTAGAGCACTGCTAGTGCTAGTAGGTTAGCATGCCCTTGTTATATGGAAAATACAAAATCATTTAAACTTCAGTATGGCCGGAAGCAAATTTAGTTTGATTGCCATCGTCAGTTTCTACCTGCTGATCATGTATTCAGGCAAAACAAAAGCGACTTCATCAAAGATAAAGTAGAGAACGCGTTCCCCACCCCCCCTCCCCCAAGGTTGACTGGAGATCAAGTATGAGATTGTGCGTCAGCGTTGCATAAAAGTACCGACCTTACATGTCGCGATCATCTTGAAGGCTTCAGACTTGATCACAATTGAACAAGTCAAAGGTTTTTCTGTAAACTTTCGTACTGGAGCAAACTACTTATATGTCACAACCTTGATGTCATGCACATTAAAAAAACGTGTTTGATAACTTGTTCAACACAATAATGGATGTCAAGGGTAAGAGGAAATATAACATTAATGAAAGGAGAGACATAAAGTTGTATGATCGACAAAAGTTTGAAATGAATAATGTTATTGTTCGAGATGGAACAACCAGAACAACAATGCCAATTGTTCTATACGTTTTGAAGAAGGATAATAGAAAAGTCTTTTGTGATTGGGTCCAAAGTTTAAAATTCCCTGATGAATATGCGTCTAATCTGGGTGGATGTGTTGACACAAGGGAATATAAGCTATTCGGCTTGAAAAGTCATGATTGCCATGTATTAATGCAACGATTGCTTCCGGTTGCCCTTAGAGAGTTAATACCTGCTAGTGTGTGGAATGTTGTCACGGAGCTAAGTCATTTTTAAGGGATATAAGTTCAATGACATTGCATATTGAAGACATGGAACGATTGAAGAATAGTATCTCAAAAATAATATGCAAATTGGAGAAAATATTCCCAACAAGTTTCTTCAACTGAACGGAGCATCTTCCCGTTCATTTGCCTTATGAGGCAAAAGTTGGTGGTCCATTCAGTATAAGTGGATGTATGGCTTTGAAAGGTAATGCATGTATCATTATAGTTAATAAGCTGTATATTATTTTCTCATTCAAATACCTTAACCAAGAAATGCATATAGGTTTCTTTACCACTTAAAGAAAAAGGTTTGGAACAAAGCTTGAGTTGAGGGGTCCATTTGCGATGCGTATCTAACTGGGGAGGTGTCAAACCTTTGTGTACATTATTTTGATCCTCATGTTGATACAAAGGCGCAGTGGCGAATCCAGAAAAAATTATCATTCGCTAAATAATAATTCAAAATATTAAATGATTATTAACTCGATTGCGCAAATCTTTCCTTATAAATTTCATTGCTGATTATCATATTTATTATAAATTTCATTGCTGATTATCATATTAATGGAAGAAAATCTTCAAATTTTTTTTTTTTGAAAATATGTTAGATTGAATATTTAATAGCTATTTGAACAACTTAAATTCAATTCAATATTTCACCACAAGTACCACGCCCGAAATTAACTAGTCAATAAATTTCAAATATGCCAAAGGGAAGTGGTTTGAGAAAGGAAAATTGTGGTTGAATCTCACTGCTTATCATTGGTTTATAGGTTGAAATTTTTCGCTAGGTTGACGATGAATTGAAAAATTATGGTTAAGGAAATCATCAAATTTGCATTGAGTGAGAAAAGAAATCTGATTAATTCTCATTTTATGGGGCCCACTTTTTTTCCTTTCTTTCTCTAATCTTTCTCAAGTGCGTCAGTGTCTTGGGGCAAGCAAGCATGATCACGTGAAGCCTGGGCTTTTATTTCATTTCTTGGGTATATATCAGTCCTGGTTGGGGGCAGAGTTATTATTTTACTAAGGAATATAGCTTGGGCTTCTAAATTTTTAAGGGCTCAGCCCAAGTATGTTTGGGGGCACTCGACCCCAATGGCTATGGGCTGGATCCGCCCCTGCAAAGGCGATACAACTTGGTAAGGCAAGGGGTTATGAACATTTGGACCCAAGTGCCCTAGAACTTTTTCATGACAACGATGGGTATAGCAATTCAAATTAGAAGGACTGAAAGCATACATTGATGAGAAAGATTATGAGGTTGCACATGCCTATATCCTTGGTAATTATGGGGTGCTTTCTAGGTATGAATGGTGCGTTCTTTTTCTAAATTAATTTATGTTTTAACATGTGTGTGTGTGTGTGAGTAACTAAATTTATGATTTGAATAGTATATTTGAGGAAGAAATGATGAGGAGCCATAATCAACTTGAAATGGTTGATGTTTGGACAAAGTATGAAAAAAAATTTCCTATATGGATGAAAAATCATGTAATTAGCGTAACCTAGTCAATTAGTGACATTAAATATTTAATTTTATTAATTTGATTAGCTACTTAAAGGTGAAATTTTATAGGTTTTGGAAAAGCAAATTAATGATGACATGATATGTACTTTTTCACTTGGTCGAATGAGAAACGTGCGAAGATTCAACCAGTACTACATTAATGGATCATTTTCACACATACAAATACGTGGAAAATAAGTCGACAATGAATTTTGGTCTCTGTGTGAAAGTGTCGAAGGAAAGGATTACTATGGTATTCTCCAAGAGGTTTTGGAATTGGTTTATGTTGGGGTAAAAGGATGCTATCAAATGATTTTGTTTAAATGTGATTGGTTTGACTCGGAACGAGGTATGCGGGTACATGACAAATACCAACTTGTAAAAGGTCAACCATACGAAGAAGTACCAAAAGTACAGTCCGTTTGTCTTGGTCCACCATGTTGTGCAAGTTTACTTTGCACCTTACCCAAGTTTAACCAATCAAAGAAGTCAGTGGTGGGCTGTGCTTAAAGATAATGGTAGAGGAATCACTGATGCACCAATAGACCAAACCCCATTTCAAGAGGAGTTCATTGAAAACCATTTATCAATGTCGGATTCTCATCCAGAAGATTTGATGCTAATTGACAACGAGCAGCAATAAGAAGTTGGTGAATACGAGGAAGTAGTTGAGGAAATTGAGGAAGAGGCATGTCAAACTAATGAAGATGAAGAGGAAGAAGAATATGAAACAGAGACATCATTTGATAGTGAAGAAGATTAAGTTATAATTTTATCTTTGCTTGCATATAGGTGATAATTTATGCTTCAATAGCTTCTGTTTCATTCTTGTTTATTATGTTTGGGTACTTATTCTGGTTTTGGATCTTCTGTTTGTTTAAGTTGATAGTGATTGTGTTTTCGGTTCAATACCATGGTTTCCTTTGTGGAAGTTATGTTTCTATATGCAACTGGTTTACTTACAATCTAGATATTATGTGTCTTTTACCTACCTAGTTATCATTTTATTTTATTTTTGTTAATAAACCTGGTTACCATTTATGTAAATAATATAGCACCTTTTCGTATTGAACTATCAGTAAACTTCATTATCTATATTATGTATACACAACCTGTTAATTTCCTTACTTTATGAAGCATACTATGCATTCCTCTCATGTCCATTTACAATTATCTTATGGAGCAGTAGATACTAACGATGAGGCAAAGATGTAGAGGCTATCGTTACACTTCCAATGCTAGACCACCTAGATATACATGTCCACTTAATTATGATGAACGAGTGCCAGATTCTAATCGTCCCGCTAATCCCACTACAAACATAATTCAAGAAGAACGAAACGATGAATTAGAGACGGGAGTAGAAGTGAAGGATGAGACTAGGAACCCACTTAAGTGGATAAAGTGTTGAGCCCTGATGGGTTATGGTGGCTATTGTTTCCTATGTAATTTGTTCAATATATAAATCCATTTGATTTGATTCCTAATTGTGCATGATGTTTTAAGGGAAATTCCAGTTGGTACCCCTGTAGTTAAGACATTTCCAATTGGTGCCCAATATTTCTATGAAATCCAGGTGCTGCCCCTATATTTTTTACCTTTTCCACTTGGTGACCATTTTCTTTAAGAAAGTTGCTAATTGAGGTGATTAATTTATTGATTGTACACATATTCTCAATATCTACTTCTCTAATGCTTCATCTCGATCATTCATAATGTTTTAAGGTGCAAAATTAAAACTTGAATGGCATAATCATAAGCTTAGGGGAGCAAAATTAGAGCTTCAAAGTGAGGATTAAGGGACTGGTGAGTTGAGGGGAACTTGAAAATGGGAGGTAAAATCAATATAAGATGCCACGTCTGCAAATTAACGACTCAATCAACATTTCTCTTAAAATTTGGGTCACCAACTAATAAATGCTAATAATACAGGGGCACCACTTGAATTTTAAAAATATTTTGGGCACCAACTAGAAAGGTCTTAACCTCATGGGTACCAATTGGAATTTCCATGTTTTAATTAATATATATCAGGTTTGACAATCCCAAAGTGGTTGAAAAAGTTTCCCATAGTTTCATGAGTTATTTTGACGGACCATACAATTGTTGGAGTAAGGCACCGGATCATGTTAAGGAGAAATGGTGGCGGTATTTCAGGGTAAGTGAAGCAAAAGTGTTGAATACAAAAACTTTGTCGATTTTCTACTGACTTAATTACTTAATTAAATGAAGAATGAATTCTCATGGGATCCCTCGGTGGCCGAAGATGTGAAGCTTGACTACGAAACCAAATGTAAGAGGCATATTTCGGATATGGCGTGCAAGATTAGAAAGTCGCCTCAATACAAAGCACCTTGGTGTATTCCTAGTGTTCGAAAGGCTTTGATGGCAGAAAGGGCCAAACTAGAGTTTAAAAAGAAGTCGTGGCAATCTTGTGTAATAAGACCCCAAATGGCCACATAGGTATTTTTAATGATCACAAGTGGACAATTTGGTATATAAAAAATCTCCGTTGACATATAGGTATTTAAAATGAACACCGCCAACCAATATGGTACTTTAAAATGAATGGAAATTTCCTGTGGTGCCCCTAAACTTTGACGTAATGCACGTGGTATCCATTCTTTTTAAAGTGTGCATGTGGTACCCCTAAACTTTAACAAAGTTACCATTATACCCACTAGGCCTTAAAAAGACCATTATACCCTTGACATGCAGTTTTTTTTTTCTTTTTTTGGTAATGGCATTATTTGACTTTATATTTTTCTCTCTTTAATTTTAAATTTCCAATTGAAAGAAAATATAAAAAAATTAAAAATATAGAATTCCAAAAAATTAAAAATATATACCCCACGTCAAAAATTTATATTTGTTTTTAAACACAATAGTTTTTTATTTTAAAAAAATTAAAAAAGTCATTAAAATAAATAAAATATTAGACTATTTATTATTAAAATTTCACATAGTTTTCTATTTTCATTTTTCCAATTTTCAGTTTTTTTTTTTACTTTTTTTTGTTAATTTTTCAATTTTTTTTATTGTTAATTTTTTAAATATTATTTTTAATTTAAACTTTTAATATTTTATTTTTATATGTTTTGTATTCTTTTATCTATTGAAATTATAAAAGAGAAAATATATAAAGTCAAACAATGTCATTACAAAAAAAAAAAAAAATGCATGTCAAGGGTATAATGGTCTTTTTTAGGTCTAGTGTGTATAGTTGTAGCTTTCTTTAAAGTTTAAGGGTACCACATGCACACATCAAAAAGAATGGGTACCACGTGCACTACATCAAAACTTAGGGGCACCCCAGGAAATTTCCGTAAAATGAAATACGTGTCATATTCCCCCAAAAGTACGTCGAAATATAAAATCTCAGTATTTGTTTCGTTTAAAATGAATTTAGATGCCATATAATTGTATTTTATGTCGTATTTTGTGGAGTATTTCCCCATTCAAGAGCTTTTTCCTATCATGAGTTGTGTATTTCCCCATTTAAGAGCTCTTTAAATAGCTCTTAAATGGGGAAATACCCCACAAAATATGAGCTAAAATACAATTATATGGCATATAGATACGTTTTAAATGAAACAAATACCTAGATCGTATATTCCGGCGTACTTTTAGGGAAATATGACACGTATTTCATTTAAAAATATCATATTGGTTGCCGATGTTCGTTTTAAATACCTATATGTTACCAGAGATTTTTTATATACCAAATTATCCACTTGTGGTCATTAAAAATACCCATATGGTCATTTGGGGGTTAATAAGAAGAGCTTCCTAAAAGTCGGAACACTTCACGCACAGGGGTCCATTTCTACACCATGGTTGATGGAAAAAAAATGATATGTTTGTACATCAAAAGAGTTACATTTCGTTTGTATTTATCATCGATTCTCTCTTGTTTGGCTGCCAATGAAATAACAATGATATTTTCCTATAACATTTCTATTGTTGCCTATGCAATAACCTGGCATTTACTGTCACAATTCTAGCCTTCATGACTAGCAAAAACCGCATATGTAATGCATTTGGGGTTTGTATCGGTTTTGATGTTAATAGCAAGCTGTTTGAATTCTGGTGCTTCCTCTTTTTCTGCTTTTGATCCTTATAATGCAGAAGCAAAGGCCAGTTTGTAACAATCCAGCCCAACTATTGCCACAACACAACCCACAACGGTGGGAAATCCTCCAATAGGCCTATCGAAGGGGCCACTTAAGCCCAAAAGGGAAAGGTCTTGTTGTTTACTGAGTTGGACTCCATCACTTATAAGCCAATCGCACTCCACACATTCTTCCGATGTGAGACTTGTGGTGTTACAAACTCCCCCACTTAGAACGCAACGTCCTCGTTGCGCCTTGGGCTCTCATCTGGCCTAGAATTCACCCCTGCTAGATGGCAGCTGACCTGGGCTCTCTCTTGACCCAAAGGCTCAGCCCACGATCGCGGGGTTGCTCTGATACCAACTGTAACAGTCCATCCCAACTACTACCACAACACAACCCACAACGGTTGGAAGTCCCCAAATGGGCCTATCGAATGGGCCACTTAATCCCAAAAGGGAAAAGCCTTGTTGTTTAAGTGGTTGGACTCCATCACTTATAAACCAATCACACTCCACACATTCTTTTGATGTGGGAATTGGGGTGTTACACAATTGGTGTGCTCTTCACAGGTTGAAACAACTAATATCTTTTGATGCATGCATTATGTCTGATGCTAAAGTGTAATGTTTTGTTTACTCCTCATTGTAATGTTTTGTTTACTCCTCATTGTAATGTTGCGGATGCTCGTTCTTTTGCAGCATGGGCTAGTTCCAGTATTCTTATTGCTAATGAACTCCCCCCATGCCCTAGCCATAGGCCGTAATTTTCTTCTATCTCTTGCAATATATTCATCTCAATCTTGATTAGCAAAAGAAGAGTAGCATAAACCATAATTCTATAGCACTATGCTACCATACAAGGTTTGATCAAGCAGTAGCAACATTGTTTGTTATTTTTTGTTCACTCTCCTAGGAAATATGATATGTTTCACTTGTGACTATGCAAACTCAAGAGCTTAAACGTAAACCCGCAGTAGCGAAGCTTTACAAGAGAAGCCATCAAACTAAGGATGGTCAATTTGTTGACCATAGGTCTGCATTGGTGTTGGTAAATTACAATTGGTTAGATCTTATTTATCTTTGTATTTGAAGTCTTGTTGATGAATCAAAGAACTATATGTGCTTAGATTTTTCAAACAGACATGTTCTAAAGAGCTAAATATCCATTCTTCCCCTAATGGGAGATTAGAAATAGTTGACATGAAACCTCCTGTCCTCATTGTTTTGGCTTTGTAAATAAGGTTGCAGAGAGAGCCCTTACTGTAATTTCCCAATATGTGAGGACCTCTCTTGGTCACAAATAGTAGGAAATTTTCTTAACAAAAGCAGCAAAGCAAAGGAATAATGCCTTTAGACTTTTGATTGTCTTTTTAAATATTTATTTGGCTCTATATGTCCAATTTATTGAATTTATCCAATAAAACCTGAATCTTTTGTTTAACACGTCATACAAAGTGAATTGTATACTTTAGGTTATCTATAGCAAATTATACTATCCTGGTGTTGACAATGTTGTCTGTGATTGAGTAAGGAAAGGGAAAAGGGACATATAACATTTAGAATGTAACATTTAAATCAGTATATTAGGAGGACTTGGATGGACAAAAGGGATATATCTATCATTGTGTGGTTCAGGTCTGAATTCATAAATTTTGTACTAGAGTCTTGCAAAATTTGTTATCTTTAATGAATTTGAGTAGTTTGTACTTAAGGTATTGTTTATTTCCATCTCATTTGTATTTTTATTAATTGACTGTCATCTTTTTTTTTCAGGAAAGTTTTCTAAGATTGAAGGCTGAAGCAACGCCTTCCGATAGTAAAACACAAGAGGGGTCTACCACTGATGATGAGTAGTTCCTTGAAGTCGCTGGTGGGTAGGACGAAAAGAATCTGTATATGGGATAGGGGACGCTCGGGACTTGTATTACGAGAGGCCATCATCTTTAGATTCAATCTCTAACAAATCAAGTCACATGAAAGACTTAGAGGCTGAGGTTGGATAGCAAAAACAACAACTTGACCAGACTAAGGAACAATTTCACCAAACTAAGGAGCAACTTAACGATACTACGGAGCAACTTCAACAAACAAGAGAGTAGATCCAAGCATTTAAAGCTCGGATGGATGCAATGTCTCAAGTTTTGAAAAAATTTACTGGCTATAGTGATGTCTCTACTCCTCTTCATACCCCATACGAGCTAGATTCATCAACTAGAGTACCCTAATCACCTTGTTTATAACTTAAGAGTTGTAAATCTTTTGGAAGTATGGGCGAGTAGCCTAGCTTAGAATTCTTTTGTAAATATAGGTGAATATATATAATCTTTTGGAAATATGGGTGAGTAGCCTAACTTAGAGTTATATAATCTTTTGGATATATGGGTGAGTAGCCTAACTTAGAGTTATTTAATCTTTTGAAAATATGAGTAAGTAACCTAACTTAGAAATATATAAATCTTTTAGATATATGGTATTGAAAGTAGAGTGCTCTCAATTGAGTTGTATATTGGAACTATGATGAACATTGAAGCAAATATATGAAGTAATGAAGATGTCTGGGGAAGTATCCAAGACTGTGAGTGATGTTTTCTCTCAACGCTTGAGGCGAAAAAATTGAGCGCCATGGCAAAGAAAAACAAAACTCAAAAGAAGAAATCAAGCCAAAAGAAAATTGCTCGTTCTAAATTGACTGGGCAAAATGAACAATCTGTGAATGAGCCACCCCAGAAATCATCAGAAAAATTGGATGTTCCGATGAAGAAAGATGCAAAGAAAACTAGTTCGGTGCTTGAGGTTCAAGGTGTAGCACCCATTGATTTTGGAATCGATAGAGAGGATGAGACTGTGATATCGCTGGAGGAAGCACGATATGAACTATACAAGTTATCGTCCGGGAAACCTCGCCAATCATGGGCTGATAAATTGGAGCAGGTTGGGTAGCTCCAATGGAATACAATTGCAAAAAGTAAATCGAACTTTGGTGCTTTTGATTTTGGTAACTCAGAGCATATAGATGGTAATGGTAGTGCTTCATCCAAATGCATTAAAATTGTTGCTAAAAACGTTGAAGAGGAAATTAATTACTGGAGTTCAGTTGTAGTTTGTTATGTGATGGGGGCTAACCCTCATTTTCCGATAATGGAAGGTTATATCAAACGAATTTGGGGAAAGCATGGTATCAGTAAGATAGCTGCGGTTGCTAAAGGTGTTTTTCTGGTTCGTTTTGAGTCAATGGAGAGTAAGAATTTGGTGCTGGATGGGATTTTCTATTCTTTTGATAGAAAACCCTTTATTGTTAGAGCCTGGAAACCTGAACTGGATATTCGTAAAGACGAGATTAAAGTAGTCCCCATTTGGATACAACTCCATGGGTTGAATCTGAAATGTTGGGGTCAAAATGCCCTATACAAGAATGCTGGAGCTGTAGGGAAACCAATAAGGAGTGACAATGCTACTGCCCAGAACGATATGCTATAAGCTATGCCAGGATTCTTGTTGAAGTGGAAATTAGCCAAGAGTTTCCTGATTCTATATTTTTGAGGATGAGAATGGTATGATACAATCTCAAAGTGTTAAATATGAGTGGAGACCAGTGCTCTGCACTGAATGTCAAGCATATGGACATGAAGCAAGCAGCTGCTAGAAGAAGAAGAAAGGGGTCCAACAGATGGTGAAGGGTTTCATCCTGTGACTCAAAAGAATTCTGTTAAGAATCATAAACATGCTGCAGTACACCCCGTACAACAAGGTTCTGTGCATACAAGTAAATGCTTTTGCTGCTGTTGCTGTTCCTGATGATGATCAGCTTCAAATGAACTCTTTCTTTGTTACCCCTACTCATGATGGCCCTGGTGTGTTTGGGAGTGCTGCAGTTGATACTGGGGATCCCCCTCATGGATAAGCTAGCTTTCTGGAATGTCAAAGGAATAAACAAACCATCCAAACATGATGAGGTGAGATGGTTCTTGAATAAACATGAGATTATTTTATGTGTTCTAGTTGAAACTATAGTGAAAAGTAAAAATTTGCAGAATGTTCACAGTAGCATCTGTAGGGATTGGAGCATTGTTACCAATAATTCTTCCCACCCCGGTGGAAGAATTTGGGTCCTTTGGCTTCCTCACTTATTTTCTGTTGATATAATTGAAATTAAGGCATAGTTTGTGCACTGTTTAGTTACTCATAGAGGTACAAAAACCAGATTTCACTGTACTGGTGTTTATGCTTCTAATGACGATAAGGAAAGATCAATCCCACAGAATGATATGGTTACTTTGAAAAACAATATTGCTGGCCCATGGATTGCTTGTGGTGACTATAATAATATCTTGCATTTGGATGAGAGAATTGGTTCCATTGTTACTCTTGCTGAAGTGACTAAGTTTAGGAATTGCTTAGCTAGCTGTGGCTTGTTTGATGCTAGAAGATCAGGAGCATTTTCACTTGGACCAATAAACAATTTGGGGAGGATAGAGTTTATAGCAAATTGGATAGATGTTTGGTCAATGAAGACTGGATCGATGTTTTCCCACACACTGAAGCACACTTCTTACCTGAAGGTCTATTTGATCACTGTCCTGGTATAGTACACACATTGGGCAGCAGGCAAAATGTTGGAAAGCCTTTCAAATACTTCAATTTTTGGAGCTCTATGGAGGCTTCTAAGGATACTGTCAAGCAATGCTGGAGTGAAATGCAAGGTGTTCCTATGTTTAGACTCTTATCTAAACTAAAGAGACTTAAACCCAAGCTGAAGCAATTGAGTAAACAGAGATATGGAGATATGGAGGTTAAGCTGGTAGAATGTAGAAGCTCTTTGAATAAGATTCAGACTGAGCTACAACTTGACCCTCACAATGGAAGATTAGCTAATGCTGAAGCTGCTTATATTGCTCAAATTGCAGATCTCTCAAAGGCCCACATTGAATCCCTTAGACAAAAGGCTAAAGCTCATTGGATTAAGGATGGTGATACAAATTAAACTCCTCCTTCTTCTAGAGCTGTATCAAGGATAGAAGGAAAGGAAATAATGTTTACTCTATTAAAGGTGTGCAGGGCAAATTACATGACAAACCTGATACAATAGCTGCAGCTTTCCTTCAGTACTATAATGGTCTTCTTGGTTCCTCTAATCATACAGCCAAGATAAATGAAGCAATTGTTGGGAAAAAGCCTATTCTATCCAGTGAGCAACAAGCACAGTTACTCATACCCTTCACTATAGACGAGATCAAGCAAGCGATGTTTCAGATTGATGGTAATAGAGCTCCAGGGCCAGATGGGTTTACCAGCCAATTTTTTAAAGATTCTTGGGACATTGTTGGTGAAAATGTAACAACTGCTGTACTGGATTTCTTCAACACATGGAAAATGCTAAAAGAACTCAACTGCACTGCAATTTCACTTATTCCCAAAGTGAATGAGCCTTCTTCTGTTATTGACTACAGGCCAATTTCATGTTGCTCTATAGTTTATAAATGTATCTTGAAATTGCTCTACAAAAGAATGAAGAAGGTACTACCAGAATTAATCTCTGAAAATCAGAGTGCTTTTGTAGAGGGCAGGTACATTGCTCAGAATATCATGCTTTGCCAAGATCTTGTCAAGCATTATGGTAGACAAGCTTCCTCTCATAGCTGCTTGATAAAGGTGGATCTTAGGAAAGCATACGACTCTATCTCATGGTGCTTCATTGAAGACATGCTTAAGGCTCTAAACTTCCCTCATCGATTTGTGAAATGGGTAATGAAATGTGTGTCAACCCAAAATACTCTCTAGTCATCAATGGAGGTCTAAATGGTTTCTTTGAAAGGAGAAGAGGATTAAGACAGGGCGACCCTCTCTCACCACTCTTATTTTTTGTTGCCATGGAATATCTCTCAAGGATATTAAATGTTTTTGGTGATCTTCCTGGTTTCAAGTTCCATCTCACTGCCATGCATTAAAGCTTAATCATTTGTGCTTTGCTGACGATCTTCTACTGTTCGGTAAAGGTGAATCACAATCAGCTATACTCATGCTCAGAGCTTTAGCTACATTCTCAAAGGCAACATGCCTGGAGGCAAACAATGGTAAGTCAGCTATATATTTTGGTAATGTTGGTGATGAGATTCAACATATTATCTTGCAAATGTCTGGCTTTGTCAAACGCTCTCTACCATTCAAATACCTAGGCATTTCTATTTCTAACAAGAAACTCTCAAAGAAAGATTGTGAATCCA
>BSSO01002033.1:0-20792 GCA_030267885.1 Mesembryanthemum crystallinum | reverse complement strand
ATTTTTTTGAGTAATGGACCGGAGACCGGACCGGAACCGAATTTAACCGGTCCGGTCCAGACCGAAACCCGGAATTTTAAGCCGGTCCGGTCCGGGTTTCAGGTCCGGACCGGATTTTGAACAGCCCTAGCTATTTTACCCTCCTTGGGAGTTGGAGGGGGTATTTTGGTAATGTGAGATACTAGATTCACTACTCAAGTTGAGATCATCTTCAGAACTCTTTCTTTGACCGTGGGTTTGGAGGTTCACGGGAGGAAGAGAAGCAAAGAGGCAGAAAATGAAGGTGATATGGACAGAAAAACGGGAGACAATCTCTGTGATTGTTCTTCAAGGTTGTTTATGGGAGCAGGAGGGGTTTTATCAAGGAGTTGGGGAAGTGGCTGGTCATAGACGAGGGAGAGATAAGCCGAGAGATCATAGAGCACTATTGTTCGCTTTTAAGAGAGGAGAACCTGTTATGGCCTCATCAAGGGGTTGGACAGGAGCCCTATTTCATCACATTTGGTGGCTTGGCTAGAGCGGCCTTTGAGCTAGAGAAGGCTAAAGCAGCGATGTTCCTTATGTATAGGGAGAAAGCATCAGCCTGGGTGGCTTCACAACGAACTTCTTCCAGGATTGTTTGGTGTTGATCAAGGGTAAGGGTAACCTTCTTTGTGTTTCTGCGAAATTTTGTATGCAAGGGGTTCTTGAAAAAGTTACCTCCAATTACATCACTTTAGTTCCAAGGATTGCTCGAACCTGGTGCTAGTGTTTACAAAATCATCACAGTACATGAAGGTTCTTTAAATACAGATAGGGGAAGTGTTAGTGTGTAATGTCGTGTGGGAGTGGAGAATACGGAGTTACGGGCTAGGTACCTAGGTTAAAACATAAAGAAGTGTTTTCCCCGTTATGACCTTCTTCGAGGCTAGGATAAAGAGCAAGTGAATGGGCCTAGGCTAGTTTGTTGGGTTTATATCCATATAAACAAGCCTCTTAGAAGCATATATCAATAAATCCGATTCAACAAGCTCGAAAATCCCTCTGTACTTCGGACAAAGAGATCTCGAGAGAAACCGTCAGAACAAAAACACTAATTAGCGCAGACCACACATCCTACTCCCCTTCCTAGGCCTGCACCTAAACTACCATTGCTACACACCTCTAGCTAAAGAGCAGAGCAAGTGGAGAACTCACCTGCCCCAATCCTAAGACACCAAACAAACAGAACAAAGCATCTTCATTTCTACACTTCCTATCTCCGTGAACCTTCCCTTTCTTACCATCATAATTGATGGAGGAAGCTAGTTGTTGAAGAACCTTTTCCACTTTCTTTTTCTTTAGCTTCTTTGTATTCTAGAAGGACTCCTTGTTACCCTATTATACTCTTTCCCACTTGCTATTTGTATAATTATTTCCTTATTAAAAAAAAGAAAAAGAAAACAGATTCAACAAGCGTGAAATATGTGGGGGGAGGGATAGGAAATAAGAAGAGCTATCACTTTGCACAAAATACACTTTATACTTGTCACCTTTGATGTATGAAAATTTAAATTTTGGTACAATTTAAACTTTGCAAAACAACCATATTCCTAATACCTAATCAAATAACAATCCTATAGGGATTTCATTATTTTGATGTCACGATTCCTTAGCTAAAACTGTTAGTTGTCTAGAACTAATAGCCGAGATAATATGTTACATGACATGCTATGAGTGAGAGATCAAGGCATAACAACAGAGACCAATGTTCCAACATGACAAAAATTAATAGGGAGCAAGTGTGTTTATGGCAATTCAAATGCTTTTCCTGCAGAATTATAAACTTATCACTAACAGGGTCATACAATACAGTCTACAAAAAGTGAAAGCATCGCAATGCAACTGTATTGCTAACATACATACAAGAACAAAAGAATAATTCTGATGTTAAAAAAGGCTTTCAATAATAATGTTCTGAAATCATAGGAGATACGAGCATCAAATACAAATCAAGAAATCTACGTCTACCAAAAGTTTTGGGACATACCTACAATTCTGCAAGTGCTCTAAGCATTTGGAAGCTATGTTGATCGGTAAGAAAGGAGTCTGTTTTGACTTGTAAAAATTCATTCCAATCACGCGTCCCTTGCAATTGATAAGTGGTCCTCCAATTCCATTCTGGAAAGCAAAGATATAATTATCAAAAGGCAGACTAAGCAAAATCCTGTTTCACAGGAGCCAACAAAGAACTACCATTGTATCACATAATGTTCAAGACATTTGCACATATGAATCATATCAGAAATATCCCTATCTCGTGTGTTACACGCTTACACCAACACCCCAAATATCATTTCAGAATCAGCTTGTAAGAAAGTGCTCGCCAAGCTTATCTTTTATTAGTTAAAGTATACAAACTAGCAAGCAACTACTTCTTAGCTTATTTCCCAAACAGCTTCGTTATGAAAGTTTGCGAGGACATTTTTCAATATTCTTAAGTCAAGTACTCCCTCCGTTTATTTAAACCTTTGCGATTTTTTTTTTGGTACATTTCATATAAATCTTTACGTGGCTTAAAATGAAAAGGTTTTTTGAGTGAATTACCTAAATATCCCTCTCCACTCACCCTCATTATTTCTCTCAACCCATTATACAAGGGCTTTCTTGGAAGTCAATGACCAAAACAAGCTTCCTTATTTTGCGTGCAAAAGTCAAGCGTAAAGGTTTAAATGAAATGGAGGGAGTATAATTTACTCAACAGAACCTGCAATATTCGCATCCCATTGAAAGCATCAAATTCACAAACATCCATTTAGTGAGCTCAATGATAACCTTAAGCTCATAAAACTCTTGCCTTGTCATATAGCTTTTGGTGGATAGTTAAACTTATAGAGATAATTCATTCACCTCAGCAAATTTCACCTTGCTCAATGTTCATATTCTAGTCCATGGTTCAACTTGCTAATCATGTTCCTATTCTCTTACTCACATCTAGGTTCAAGGGTAATAATTCTTTTTGATAAGAAAAACGGAATTAATAAAAGAGGAAGAGGTTACAACTTAAGAGGACAAGGCGTCCTTGACAAAAGATATCTAATTACAAAATTCCATAGTCTTTGAACATCAGTAAGTGGCATCTCTTTAAAAGCCACCTTGGCCCATAAAGAAGCCAAATACACCACACAATCCCACACAAAACTAGGAGGCTTGACATGCCCACTAAAAATTCTACAGTTCCTCTCCAACCAAAGGCACCAAAGATCTGCCAAAAAAGGACACCGCCATAGCAACTTATGCTCATTTCCCACCCCCAACCCTACCTAGCGACCTTGCAAGTGCTGAAGAACAGTAGCCTGGCAAACAAAACACTCTCCCCCACGTTAAACAGCCTCGTCCACAAAGTACGTGCAAAATCATAATGCAAAAACAAGTAGAGCCCAGTATCACAAGCATGGTGACACATGATCATTGGTATATAATACTCCTCCGTCCCACAATTACATTAACAAGTTCCAAATTTATTTGTCCTACAATTATGTTAACATTCCCTTATTTGGCATAAAATGAAGGGGACGGTAAATAATAGCTCTCCTTTATATCCCACTATCTATCCTTCTCAATAAAATAATCCCCCAACCTACCTCATATCTATCTACCCCTCCTCTCTCTCGATAAAAAAAAAAAAAAAAAAAAAAGATCATTGAAGTATTACCCAACTCACAATATAATACTCAAACACTTCCAAGGGCAAATAGTTTTAACAAACAATTTCTCTTTAAACTATGTTCCACTTTTCATTTTATAACGTAATTGTGGGATAAAGGATTATATCTTTCCTTCCTTGAAAAATTAAGTTCTTTTACAAAATTTGATAACGGAAGTGTAGCTTAATTTCCTTCATTGTTTTTTTTTTTTCTATCTTCATAGTTAATTACATATGGAGGATAATCAAAGCTGCATAAAAGCACATTACATCATTTTCTGACAGCGTGAAAACAAATAGAACCATTCATTTATACCATGTCAATATATGCGTGCATTTCTATGGTGGGTAACAATAGAAGCAAACAAAATGTTCTTACCTTCGTCATTGCACAGCTCGCCATGCGCAGCTCTTTACAATCAAGCCTACATTTCTCCAAACTGGAGAAGGGAACAAAAACTTCATATATTAAGGAACAACATTTAATAGGTGTAGCAAGAATTGCGCATGCAAAGAGCTGACTTATCAGTTCCACATAGACATTATACTATTGAATGCAAGAGTACTTTAAAATGAGTCTGCATACGACTACGATAAAAAGACGAGTACAAATGTAGTTGAACCTATAGAATTAAAGACGCGTCTTAAAGAGAGCAACATGCTATTAAGATTCCTTCACAACTTGGCCTCTTGTTTACGGTACAACGAGCATTAAAATATCAGACTGAGCAAAACCTAATTAAAAATGAGACTGAGGCGAGCAAAGCCTAATTACCTCAGCTCACCAGGTGCTGCCATAATATGATATGGATGATGAAAGTATCGACCCAGAGCAATCACAGTTTTCCCCGTCATATCAGGGTGAGGGGCGAGTGGGAGTGAGGCACGGTGGGGGAGGAGCTGGAACGAGGCTGACTCACCAACACGAGCCAAACGCTCTGTAGAATCATCAACATCCTCGATCACTGCAGTTTGCAATTGAACGGTAGACGTGATTCTAATAGCAGCAACATTGTAATGGAAGTCATATCCCAATATTTCACCGGGATATAAACTACCATCACATATGTACACGTCCACCTACAAGAGTTGAATATTGTGTTAGTTCAAAACAGTTTCATGAAAAAACACATTCTTATCCCAATACACGCAATGCTACAAGCAAGTTGATTAAAGCAATAACAAACATAAATATTAACAAGTAATGTCAAACCTTTATATCATCAGCTATAGCATCTTCGCCGGTGGGACATCTGAGAAGAGTAGCAGAGGTTAAAATGGTACTACAGAATTCCCCATCCACTCCAAATGAGTTCATTATTGTCCCCGAACAAACAAAGAGTCGTTGGATGCCTGGAAAGCAACAATTAAAGTCAAAACAAGCAACTTTGAAAAATAAATTTGGGAACACAAATCCATCATTCAAAGTTTATCTCTTACAAATAGTAAAATTGATAAATACATTTTTTTTCAAATATCAAATTGGAACAAAGAACAAACCCATATAACATATTGGTTACATTTTCTCATGAGTTGCTGATATGAGAGAACAATTTTTTTAAACCATAATATTTCAAATCTACAACTACGACAACTACCACGAACATGGCAAGTAATAAAAATTGATGAAAAGAAAAAGTAGACAAATTAATAGATTAAGTATAAAATCTTAAAATAATCACAATCAAGTAAAGCAATTAGGAGTAGTTACCAATGTATGATGTAAGGCAAACAACAAATGGAGAAGCCTGTAAAGCCGCACTTTTGGTTGCACAATTCAAGTTGGCATTGACCTCTAAAAACTCATCGAATCTCCCAAAGTTATCCCCCTTAACAACACGACCTGCAACATAATAAATAAATAAAATTATACTTTAAGTCTCCCGCCTTTTATGATTAAATAATATAGGCAGCTAAGAAAGATAAGCAATGAACCTAAGGTGTGTAGCCTTTTACATTTAGATCAAGTTTCCCACGTTAAAAATCAAATAGCACATTATGATTTCAATTATTGAAGCAGGAACTGATATATGATTTTCATATGGGGGCCTTTGATGATAACTTCTAGACGCCCTTTCATGTAGGCTTCTCAAACAAAACTGGCAACGAGGCATGCAGTATCTTCAAAAGAGGTGGAGTCACTTATCTAAGCTTTTGGGGGTTTCTCTGAGTCAGTCCCCATGTTAACTAACTCCTATTTGATTCAAATGAAGAGTTTGGAAGATGGAGACTCAATTTGCGCCATATCAGAAGCCAATTTGAAGGCAAAATGTTCATTTTGTCCTTTGAGCTATTTGAGCTTAAAATGGATCAATTAAAAGGTGAAGGTGAAACAAGATCTATGCATGAATCGGTGCATTTTAGATATGGAATTGACATATCTTAAGCTTAATTGCTTCTTTTTGTGTGTGTGTGTGTGATTGTATCTCTAGCTTAAAGGTATAAGAAAAAAGTCAGTTTGGATAACTAATGTAGCACCCAGACCATTATAAAGAGAGGTATTGTTCCCGGAATAACGAGTTCAGGTTCATCAATTTGTTGATGTTTCTCACCGTGGAGGTTACTTCTTTGAATTTATCATTGGTTGGTGACTTTGAGCAATTTTCAGGTCTAGACAGTCAGATTTGATTCCAACCACAATTGATCAAGAGACAATAAAAGTGTTCAATCAGGGTTGCGTGTATACGAGCTACTTTGAGCTTAGTTGAGGTGAATCAATTCTAACATGATCCAATGAGGGTAACTGAATAAAAGAGAGTTAGGGAATTTTTTTTCCTTTCATATGAAAAAAGTTTTATTAATAAGTGGATAAACAATGCAAGCTAAGAGGACAAGGACCCCTCATGAGAGCATCTAAAGACAAAAGAATCTCTAATTACCAACGTCCCAATGATGCTAGCTGGATAACAGTGAGTGGAACCCTCTTAAAGACGCCCATAGCCTAGGCCAAAGCAAAGCCAAGTACACCAACCAATTCCACACAAAATCAAGGGACTTGGTGACCCGGAGAAAATCCATGCATGACACTCGACAAAGAGGCAACAGAGAATAGCAAAGAAGGCACACTCCTACAACTTCTTGAATTGTGCAAGTGCTCATAGTAGGGGGTAAATACAACATTGGGAAATTCCAATAGGTACCCCTGTGTAAATCATTTTTTTAATTGGTGTCCAAAGTTTTTTTTTGAAATTCAAACGATACCCTCACGTTCCAGTCCGTGATATTATTTATGGTTTGCCGTCTAAAACTATCAGTAGCTTGGTCACATGAGTGTAATGTGACGCTGAGGTTCTTCTTTATAAACATGATTCGAACACTCATGCTACAATTTTCTTTTCTTTTTTTTTTTTGAACGAATAGGGTCTACTTTTCTTATTCATCCACTCGAGGAAAAAAAATCATATAGGATTCTACAACTTTATAGGAGATTGCCTGTAAAGACTCGAGACCCAAACAGCTAGACATCTAATCTAAACTGTATTCTAGCAAATACATCATGCTGAATTTTATGCACTATACTACTAGTGGATCTTCTCTCAGTCCTTGAATATTGCTGCATTTCTCTCATACCATATCTCTGCCACCGTGGCTGCCAAAGCAGCTCTTTTTATCCTCTTGGAAGTGTGCTCACCTCTATCATTCTTCTTAACCAGTTTGCCTCATAACTTAGATGTCTACCTCTCCTACTAATTCCACACCATCTGAGAACTATATTCCAAACTAGTTTAGTTTCATTGCAGTCAAAAACAAATGTTTGATGGACTCTGCTTCAGAGTTACAAAGGGCACATCGATTTGCTAGCTGGAAACCTCTCTTCTGCGTACAGTAGTAGGTAGCTTGTGGAGTAATGCCATCCATAGGATTAACTTGTGTCTAGGAATAGCCAGTTCCTCTCACACCACCTTAGAGTGCCTCCATGTCCTCCTCCCCCTCTAAATATATCATAGGCTCCTTTGATTCTGAACTTTCCATTTCTCTCGCAGTTCTCCATGTCAGTCTTTGCCTTATCCACACTCCTTGCAGCCTTTACAAGAACATCTCTCACCTTGAGAACACTTTTCCAGAATGTAGAGTCCCATCCTTAGCAGCACAGGACCAAATATCTCTCCCCTGCAAGTGATATCTAGTAGACAAGAGGCTCCACTAGTTGTTCTGTCCAGTGAAGCTTCCATACCCATCTTAGTAGTATAGCTCTATTCCAACTCAAAATTTCTTTGATGCCCAAGCCTCCCTCTTCTTTAGGTGTGCTCATAGAACTCCAGCTAACCCATCTGCAGCCTTGCTTACCCCAGTAGAAGTCTCTACAAATTCTCACTATATCTTGAATAACATTCTTAGGAACAAAACACTGCACACCAATAAGCATGCATACCAAATATAACTGTATTTATCATTTGCAACTTCCCAGCATGAGAGAGTAAATGATTAGACCAATGCTACAGTTTCTGCTTTATTTTCTCCACCAGAGGTTTATAATGGCTAGATGTACCTCTACTAGCACTCAAGGGTACACCAAGGTACCTGAAAGGAAGAGTGCCCTCTTTGAATTCAGTAGCTAGCAAAATCTGCACTTTAACCTGGCTGCTAACCCCTCCAAAGAACACCTTAGTCTTCTGAGCATTTGGTTTCAAGCCAGAGATGTCTCCGAACCTATGTAGGCAATTAGCTACTGCTAAAATTGAGCTCTTGTCTCCTCTAGAGAAGATAAGTAAATCATCAGCAAAGGCTAGCTGACATAGATCAAGTCTGGCACACATTGGATGGCTATGAAATTTCTTGGATTTTCTCTCAATTTTCATCATTCTTGTAAAGTATTCCATGGCAAGCACAAACAAATATGGGGAGATTGGGTCTTCTGGCCTGAGCCCTCTCCCACTAGGGAAATATCCATGAGGGGAACCATGTAAGCAAACACAAATAGCAGAGTTAACTCATCACCCATTTTGTAAACTGGAGAGGAAATCCATAAGCTAGCAGAATCTTCTCAAGAAACCCCCAATCTAGAGTATCATATGCTTTCTGAATATCAACTTGAACCACAGCCCTAGGAGAGACATTCTTCCTCCCATAATGCTTTAGCAATTCTTGAGCAATAGCAATATTATCAAATATACTTCTTTTCTCCACAATTGCAGCTTGTTCCCCACTTATCAACCCACCCAGCGCAGATTGCATTCTATTAGCTAACACTTTTGTTATGATTTTGTAAATCACACTACAACATGAAATAGGTCGAAAGTGAGTGACATTTTCAGGGTTATCTACTTTAGGGATAATAGTAATGAAAGTGGAGTTCACCTGCCTAGGCATTTTGCTGGTGCTAAAGAATTCATTGTTAGCTTTACATATTTGGTCTCCAACAATACTCCGGGTTTTTTTGAAGAAAAAAAAAAGGTAAACCCATCTGGCCCCGGTGCCTTATTGTCAGCAATAGAATGCAGGGCACTCTTATTCTCCTCTCTGGTGATGTCTCTTTTATGTCTCCCAGCATCTTCACTATTTAAGAGATTGTCAGCACTTAAAACAGCATTTCACAGTTCACCAATGGTAGGTTTCTTGCTCAGAAGCCCTTTGTAGTATTCAACAAAAGCTTTGGGAACCTCTTGCCCTACTGCACACCCTATTATGAGCATGCCTTTCAGCTTGGCATGGAAGTAACTGGAATTTTCATCTTGAGATTCAAATCATGAATCTTTGATCTCCCACAAGCAGTAATCTTTGATCTCTTCATTTTATTAAATCTTTCCCCCATGGATTTCTCTTCCTCAATAATGTCTACATCTCTAGGGCTGCACTGGAGTCTCTCCTGCACTTCCTTGAGCTGATCTCTAACTTCTTGCACTCTGGCTGTGATGTGCATATATGATTTCTTATGAAGAGCCTTGAGGAGAGGCTTAAGAGCCTTGAGCTTCTTCATCAGCTTACTCATTTCAATCCCATCAAATTCCTGCTCCCACACTGAGGAAACTATATGCATGAACTCTGAGTACTCACACCAACAATTGAGAAATTTGAAGGGTTTAGGCTTAGAGATAAGATTTTCCTGCAGTGTGACCATTATGGGGGAATGATCGGATATCCCTTGTGCATAAACTCCACTGAAGAATGAAGACCTTGAATGATCCATCTATCATTGCTCATTGCTCTATCAAGCTTGCTAAGAACCCTATTATCTCCTTTGTTGGTTATTTTGCCATGTGAACGAGCACCTAGTATATGGGAGGTCATCCAAACATATGCTGCAAATTCATCAATTGCCCTATGATCAGGGGAACAAAGCTATCCCTCTCTTCACTCCTAAGGACTACATTGAAATCCCAAAAAAGAACCCAAGGCTCTTGAACATGAGTCTTCAATGTATCCAGATATCCCCATAGCAACCTCTTAGACTCGGTAATATTGTGGAACATATACAACTGTGAGCAGAAATTTCAAATTCACTCCTTTTAGAAAATCACCTTACAATGAATCAGTTGGAGGGTAGTATGAATAACATCTATCCCCACATTAAAGGAATTCCAAAGCACCCATATTCTCCCATTGTGGTGAGAGCAATAGTTATCTGCATAGGAAAATCTAGCAAGATACTTCTTCCTTATTCTAGCAGCTTTGTTATGCTTTATTCTGGTTTCAATAATCCCCATGATATCAATCTTCTTTCTCCAAATGAAATCAGCCACCTCTTGTGATTTTTGAGGCTCACTACAACCTCTTATATTGCATGAGCTTATCTTCATTTACGAGAAGTGGAAGCACCACCCTCCTTGCCCTTCCTTCCTTGTATACTCTCATTCCCTTGATCCTCCTCCTCCCCCTTCATATTACTAAGCATCAGGTACATGTTAGCACTTTGAAGCATAGTCTGAAGAGGTGTTGGTTTCCCATTCTGAAGCACTTTTACTGTCCCCTTTCCCTTGCTACTGGAACCACCTTGCTTCTCTCTTCTGACTGGAGTGAACTCATCCTCTTTCGGCATCTTCCGTGCACTACCCTGCTTCAATTGTGGATTAGAGGCCACAATCTGCTTATTCCTCCCTTCCTGTTCTATCATAGGCTCCTTAAATCCCTCCTCAACTTGCTTAGGTGGCTCTTGCACCTTCTCTGCCTGTTTCTTCTCATTCTGAATTTGCTTCATTCTCCTGCACATTGAGTCTTTATGTCCCATCTGCTTGCAGTGATGGCAAAATTAAGGTACCCACTCATAAACTACCTCCTGCTTCAGCTTTTCACCAAAGGGGGTAATGAGAGGGATTGAGGTTCTCAACTCCTTAGCTACATCCACCTCCACCAGGATCCTTGCGTAGGAAATCCCGTCTTTCTTTGTTGTACATTGATCAGCAAAAAGAGGATAACCAACCTTGTTGGCAACCTTACTTAACCCACTAGCTGACCAGAATTGAACATCCAAATCTGGCAAATTGATCCACACTGAAACCTTAGTAATTTGGGCCCTTACTATGCAAAAGTCAGGTGTTCATGGATTCAGTAGGAAAATCCTGTTTCCAATGACCCACGGACCTCCTCTTAGGATCTCATCTCTATCTTCAGTGCTTTGGAATCTATCATAGAACCACCCTCTTTTGTGGTAGAGAACTTGAGGGGTGGCTATGCGATTCCATTTTTTAGCCACAAAATCCTGCATTGTAGCCATTTTGGGAATCCTCCCCATCACCATTCCAACCAATGTATTCTTCCAATGCTCCAATTCAATGTCTTCCAATTCTAGTTGAACCTGAGGGGTGGCTATGTGATTCCATTTTTTAGCCACAAAATCCTGCATTGTAGCCATTTTGGGAGTCCCCCCAATCACCATTCCAACCAATGTATTCTTCCAACGCTCCATTTCAATGCCTTCCAATTCTAGTTGAATTCAGCCTTATCAACTTCTGGCAGAACTGCTATTGCATCCCCATTGCAGGGTCGCGATTGCCAATGAAAGCTTTCTTCCATGGACCTGGCTTATAGGTTTCTCACCAGCATCCTTATTCATCTTCCCCAATTCATCCTCTTCCTCAAATTCTTCCTCAGATTCCTCCATATCACTCTATTCATCATCCTAACTAGCCCTAGGTCTAGCAACATTAGAACTAGTTTTTCCCAATCCCGCATTAGGAAGGGTAATCTTCATCCCAAAAATTCATCAGAAACATTCTTAAACTTACTAGCATCCGGAAAAGTATAGTGTCATCAGCAAAATGGAGATGTAAAACTGAAACATGCACCTCTTCTCTACGCACCTAAAAATCATCAACCCACCCGGCCGCCACACCCCTCTCTTAGGGTTGCTAATTGCGCGGGCCAACTTGCGAGCTACTTGAGATTGGCTTGACCCTAGGTTAATGGTAGCTCCACTCGAGTTAAGCTTAACTTGAAACCTAAACGAATCAAATCGAGCAAGCATGAACTCGACTCAATAAGCTCGCGGGCTACTCGATTTTCTTTACACATAAACTATAGGAAATTTAACTTCCATATGAACTTACAAAATATAACATAATAAGAAACCACCACATAAAATTCACTAATTTTATCGAGCCACCTTATAAATAAAAGTTTAAAAGCTACCTTATATTTTACTTTTGTACAAGTTGTGTTACTTAGACCTTTTATCGCGTGAAAATAAAAAACATGAATTGACAGTTTTACCCTCATGTGACTTGCTCAAATGATGAGGAACACTTGTATTATCTCTCTCTCTCCCAGTTAGACCGTTGGGGAGGAAGCTTCAAAAAATTTACAGCGAGAGAAAGGGAGAAAACAAGCGTTTCTCAGTCCTATAGTGAGTCACATGCAACTAATGTGAGGGTAAAATGATCAATTCGCATTTCACTGAAAAAAAGGTCAAGGTGTCACGATTTGCACGAAAGTAAAATATCAAACTTATTAGGTGGCTGGACAAAAATTAGTGAATTATAAAAGGTGGTTTTTAACAGATTTTTCTAAAATTTACCCCCAAAAAAAAATGTTAAAATTTGCTGGAAGCTTGGACTACGTTTCTTTTGTTGCAAACTTGTGATTTGTGAACTCTGTTTCTAATTTCAGATTGTTAATGTCAAAATGTAAAATTCTCCCATTTTTGGGGTGGAAGGGGAGAATGAATTTTATAGGTGTTCGAGAAATTTGGACAATTTGTCTTTGTTCACTTGAACTAATGGTGCTGAATTGAATTGAATTGAATGGTGACTCGAGTATAATAGTATGTGAAAGAAAAAAAAAATAAGTTGTGCTATACGATATAGAAACGATGAAATGAACAGGACCATAAGCAACAAACTAACAACCTATAATCGTGATGCCTAATACATAATATGCTCAATTGCATATATTTATCTGCCTAAGAATTAAGATATTTTCAGGGTGTATTAAGAAAAAAAAAAAAAAAATAGCTTACACTTGAGAGAGAGAAAAAAAAAAACTTGAATTTGAGTCAAGCTTCAATCAAGCAAGCGACATATAAACTGAGGCAAGTCGACTTTTGATTTTGACAGCTCTTCAAGTTTCGAGCTTAAGATTGGCAAGTCAAGTTGAGCTCAACTTGGGCTCGACTTGCTCGATAAGCAACCCTACCCTCTGCAGCATCCTGCTAAGCACATAAACCATGAGGGTGATTACAAAAGGTGAAAGGAAATACCCTTAGTCTCAGTCCCATAGAAGAAGAAAACCACTCTCTAAGTGCCCCATTAGCTAGGACCAAGAAAGGGGCATTAGTGAAAAAGTCGCCTGCGTGCATAGCATCATAAAGCTCTTCTGCTCAAGCATTGTGGGATTGAACCTCATTTTGTGCTAAAGGGCTCTAATGATGGTAGATATAATTTACTAAAACCTGTATGTCGTTTGTATTTTTCTACTATCTTTAAGCCCCGTGGACAAGTTGTTTGAATGACTTCAATGGTCAAGATGACGTCTTCAAGGGGCCAACTTCAACAAAAGATAAATCAAGTAGAATACTTAAAGGGGCCAACTTCAATAAAAGCTAGTGTGCCAATAAAGAAGAGCATATCTAAAACACTATAGCACGTAAGCCTCATAATTAAAAAAAAAAAAATTAAGGGAGAACTACCTTGTTTATGCTGAAACCTCTCCCAAGGGTTGTACATTGGCTTATGCGGCTTCCACAGCCTGCGTGCCATGTATTGTTGTTCCATGAGTAGGAGGCGTGAACCTGCAAAATTCCTAGCAGCGTGTATTGTAAGAGAAAACTATTGTAATGAACAAAACGAGAGAAACCACAACGAAAAGGAAAGAAAACATTACTAGAATGTAGGTCGAATAATTTATATAGCTTTGATGTGGCAAGATCAAAATGTCGGTGTCGTCCCCCAAGGTTATTACAACTCTCTCCAAATCGTGCACCCAAGAAGGGCAGTTAGATCTAACTCGATTTAAGACTGCTCAGAACTGTGAAAGCACAAGAAGAAAAGGTGGAATATTTTTCAGTGTGTAATTCAAGAAAAATCAGGAATCAAAATGGATATAAAACAATGATGAGCTCGAGTGAATAGAAAAAGGAGAAGTATAGAGAGAAGAGAGGATATGTCATCAGCTCATCTGATGTGAGGGTTTCATGTGTTAACTGGCAACTCATATAGTTTTGCCTTTAGCTTTATTACAGAGCCAAAAGAAATAACAGAATCTAATACAACTCTAGCAACCCTTAACAAACCATAACAACCTTGAATTAACAAGTTATTACTTTGAGTCCTCCAACACAAAACAGCTATAATTGATTGAGTTAAAACGACAGTTGCTAAAGGATCTCATAAACACTAGACCCTCAATTAAAACTTGGCCAAAAAGGAGGGGCACCAAAACCGGGCACACGATACATGCACGAGCCGCAGGGACGGCGCCACTCTGAGGACTCTGTAGGCCAATCCACTAAAAGTGGGAAGAGCTCAATTCCAATCTAGGAAAAGCAAGGTGGGATATACATATACACAACAAAAGATAGTTCCTTTTAACTACCAACAAACATATTCTTTGCATTACCAACAATTATCCAACACAAACATAATAAGCTCAACAAGTCTCCAATTCTACGAAACTAAGCACAAATGCATACACTTCATAATAATCCATATATATATATTTAACATTACAACAGAGAAATTGAAAAGTAGGGTT
This sequence comes from Mesembryanthemum crystallinum, assembly GCA_030267885.1. Lineage (NCBI taxonomy): Eukaryota > Viridiplantae > Streptophyta > Magnoliopsida > Caryophyllales > Aizoaceae > Mesembryanthemum > Mesembryanthemum crystallinum. Next base: position 6,004 of record BSSO01002033.1, on the reverse strand, counting down.
TTGGATCAATCACCTAAAGTGTTGATGAACGAGAGATGAACATGTTGGCGGCTGCTAGTGGTGGTTGTCGGGGTTGGGTGAATGGCGGCGCTGCCACAACTGTTGCTTCCGACTGGAAAGCGGGAAGCTCAAGTGGCGTGTTTATAAATAGGTGATCGTCATTTGTCGCGCGGCAGAGACAGAGAGGGAAAACGGGAAGCAGAGAGAGAGAGAGAGAGAAGAGAGAGAGAGAGAGAGAGGAGAGGGGCGGGGGGGACCCTGGCAATTATGTAAAGTGGCACCCTTCCTAGGAAACTCAAAAATTTCAGGTAAGAAATCCCACAAGTACTCTATAAGTTACTCCATCTCATATTATGCAAAATTGTAAAATTCCGCATAATACTTGTAAAAAACTAAATGCTATAGTACATAGGAAATTCTTTTGGCATAATGGATCAAATCGTTCTATTCCTTTAGTTTCTTGGGATAAGATCTGTAAATCTAAATCAGCTGATAGTTTTTCACTAATGAGCATAATTTTTGGGTTCAGATAGTAAGACATAAATACCTTAAGCGTCAAAACTTCTTTACTGCACGGCAGAAGTATTTAGATTCTCCTATCTAGAAATAAATTTTGCAAACACGTCCTATTCTCCGACAAGGCATTTGATGGATTATTGGTAATGGTGGAACAGTCTCTTTTTGGTTGGATAATTGGGTTTTTGATAGAAATTTGGTTTCTTATATAGGCTTGTCTGAGGTGAAAATTGATAATATTGAGGAATTTTTGTAGGGAACCACCTTATATATAGGTGTTTTTGTAATTTTTCCCCTTATAAAATGTTTTTGGTGGGGAACCAACTTATAAAAAACTTCCGCCCTGAGAGTACCACCTTATTCAAGATTACGGCCAAAATATTTTATTTTCTCCCTATTTTGCCCTCATACGCAAGATGCATTGGGCGTAGAGGAGTATGAGGATGATTATGACTATGGGGAAGATGATTCATTGGGCTTAGAGGGGGAGTATGAAGATGATTATGGCTTAGAGGGGGATTTATGTAATTAAATGTGACTTTGTGCATGAGGGCAAACTGGGAAGAATATCAATTTTTTTTGGCCGGAATCTTGGATAAGGTGGTACTTTTAAGTTGGAAGTTTTTTATAAGGTGGTTCCCCACCAAAAACATTTTAAACAGGGGAACTTCACAAAAACACCTATATATAAGGTGGTTCCCCGCAAAAAATCCTAATATTATTGAGAAAGTTAATGCATTTATCACTGTTGATTGTACATGGGATTTAGAGAAATTGGCCTCGGTTGTTCCTCCGGAGGTTGTTTCCCATATTAGAGGTATTACAATCTCGCAAGAATCGATGCCTGATTACTTTTATTGTGGACTTAGGCTTTGTTCTCTACAACTTATTTTTGTTTATATTTATTGTTGATTATTTATTTTTGTTGATTTTCGTTGATTTTTGTTGATTTTACTGATTTTTGTTGATTTGTTAGATTCGGCAAAGAGCGACTTTGTTGATTTTTGCTGATTTTTGTTGATTTTTGTTGATTTTACTGATTTTTGCTTATTTTACTGATTTTTGTTGATTTTTGTTGATTTTTGCTTAAATCAACAAAAATAAACTCTAGAAAACAAGACCTTACTAGTAATGGTCTGTTTAATTCTCGATCTGCTAAATGGTTATGTCATAATTTGAGAATTTTAGACTGCAGATCATTGTCACATAAATGGATTTGGAAATTAGACATTCCTCCTAAGCTGAAAATTATTCTTTGGCAAATTTTCAATGATGGATTGCCTTTAGGGGCTGTCTTACAAAAACGAGGATTGAATGTTGACGATTGTTGCTGTCTATGTGTCAACCAATCAGAAGATCTTTTTCATCGTTTCTCAGAATGTCCTTCAATTCAACACACTTGGCGTAAGGCTCATGAAATTCAATAGATTGCTCCAAAGAACGTTAATGATCATTTGATTGAATGGTGGGATAAATTGAGAAAATCAGGTTTAACTGATAACCTTCGAAAAAGTATCTCTCTCACTTGGAGTATTTGGAAATCTCGCAATGGTGTTTTGTTTTATCAAAAATCTTTTGATATTACAAGTACAATTATTCGTACTCAAGCATTATATCAGGAATGGAATATTATAAATAACCTGGATATTCGATATCATACTTATTGTGATTATAATGCAGGCTCAGTTCAGCATACTAAGAAATCTGAATTTATTCAAGTTAAATGGGAGCCTCCGTCGTATCCCTTTGTTAAGTTAAATTTTGATGGTGCTAAAAATCGACATTTAGCAGGAGCTGGATTTGTCCTACGAGATCATGTTGGAAATCATCAAGGCTGGATATCAAAATTTAGGAGCTGCTTCTATCTTAGTGGCGGAGGCTAAAGCTTTAAGAAATGGATTACAACAAGCTATTTCATTAGGTTTTTTGAATATCGCTATTAAAGGTGACAATAAGGTGGTCTTACATGCAGTTAAAGGACGATTTCAGATGCCATGGTAAATATCAAGCTTGGCTTTCGATATTCGAAGACTCCTTGCTAAAACCGCAATATATACCTTGGATCATCAATATTGAGAAGGAAATTGAGTTGTAGATTGGATGGCCAAACTTGGCACTCAAGTTTTAGGATCACACATTTTGAAAAATGTTAGAGATGTAGAATTTTGTAATATTGTATTTTTCTGATGCAATAGGATTATCCTTCGAGAGGTAGGTTTCCTAATCGCTTTTCTTACCTTTATAAAAAAAAAAAAAAAAGTTACTCCTAGTACCCTTTCGGAGGGGCTTTGGCCCAAAAAAAAAAAAAATAAACAAAAAAAAAAAAAACACATGTAGAAACTAGGCCCTGAAGATACTAAAATGTCATAGCTAAGCTCAAATGCAAACTAATAGAGGGTTTTACCTAAGAGGTGTTTGGCTCGTTGAAAAACAAACTTTAGCTTATACACTGGTCACGGGTGGAAGGAAGTTCCATGTGAGGACATTTTAGTCTTTTTATGTGGGGTTAGAGACCCTTTGAAGATGTGGTTTGGGGATCCCATCAAGATGGAATAAACTTTATTAGGGGTTTATAAAAGAAAAATGTCAATCAAAGGGTTTCTTACAAATAGTGTTACATAATGAGGTGGTTTCCAACAATTTTTTCATTCTTTTAGTGGGATTGCACAGGTTATGAATAAAAGGGAACAAAGCGTAATTTTCATTAGAGAACGGAGGGAGTAGTAAATTTCAATGAGGTATATTGAGGTTTGGCAAAAATACACATATCACTTCGGTGACTCTTTAGCCCGGAAATATTGACATGGCCAGGAAAATTCAAATTTCAGCTCCTATCAATTATTCCCTTCCCAATTTACCCCTAGTATACCTTATTGTACTATTTTAGGACATGCAAATTTTTTTTTTTTTTTGGATGCGAACGAGGGTTTAGCAGCTTAAAGCCCTCGGAACTCCAAAATCTGGCAAACTACAAGTTTCCTTACGAAAACGAACCTGTCTGTATAGTGTATACGTTCTTCAAACTCCCCCTTCTCGCTATCGGAGGACCTCCTTCACCTCGTCGGCCGCCGGTGACTCGAGCCAAGGTACTCTCTCTCTCTCTCTCTCTCTCCATATCCTTCAAACAACAGTGTCACTCACTGGCTTTGTATTATTTCTATTTAAATCCTACAATTAGTGATCTTGGAAGAACAATCATGACCAATCGAGAGTATTATTATTATTATCATCATCATCATCATCATCATCATCATCATCACTCACACAACCCAGTTAACTAATTGTTTAAAGAGGTAGTTTTGGGTCAGTTTCCCACTGGGGGTTTTTCTTTAGGAAAGGAAACAACTTTTTAAGAGAAAAATAACAAGGGGCTATTGGGTAAGTAGTAAAATTATAGTTGACTATCTGGGTTTTTTTTTGATTTTGCCTCTTGATAGTTTGATATGACTGTGAAGTTTGATTTCCAAAATGGTAAAACACTGTATACAAGAACTTTTATGGGAGTGTGAGTATACAAAAAGAGTATCTGTATGATGTTTAATATATCATCTACTAACCTTCCAATAAATTATTATAGGTGTGCTCTTAGAAGGCTAGACCTCCGCTGATTCACAGGATGAGTTGGCTACACGGCAAACGTAAGGCCCTTCCTATTGACTTTGTTTATCACATTCTCTTTTATAGTCATTTGCAATTGATGCTTGAGTTTAATTGTTTATTTGGTTGTCTTTGTTATTTTTGCATGTAAAGCTATACAGGCGTGGTCAAACACTTTTCTGCGATTTAACTATGTTGCGAAGGATTATGGAGATTTTGATGTTGGTGTCAAAAATGCTATTCTAAAAGCTTCTCCAACTGTTGCTTCTCTTATCAGTCATATTGGTAACCGTTTGTGTGCTCTTATTCCTATTTGTTCCTTTCATTCACCGAATAATGTCTTATTTTGGAAGGGCAAGCATTAGTCTTAAACTCTTAATGAGCTGCAGTTGATTAATTATCTGCTTTGAGTTTTACTGTCTTGAAGTGTTTAACTTTTTTTTTTTTTTCCCAATTAAGAGATAACAAACAACTATGTTCCTTGACTGTTCATTTAACTGCACTTACCTATGCAGGGGTGCAGGACACTCTGACATAGATATAGACGCTTCACATTTTCAGGCAGAAAAACACGGACTTTCAAAAAAATAGACCGAGTATAATGCGTAGACACATACTCATGTTTTGTTTGACTCTTGTAGTCGAGTCTAGATAACATATTTGGACAATGAAAGTGATATGTGATATGGAGGTTACATATAATGTTTTGACACTTGCAGCCGACTCCCTCGCAACATAAATGGACAATGGGATATATGATCTGGAGTTTAGGAGATTTATAGGATAGGGAAACAATTATTATTTTTATTTTTTCTGAATGTAAAGTTCTTTCTCTTATGTTTTTGTATAAACTTGATATGTAACCCAAAGATAGAAGTGTTTTTTCTTGAAAATTCTTTCCCAAGTATAGCATTCCATTTTCTTTTAAGTTCAGTTGTAAAATTAATAACTCTATTTCCAATGAGTTGGTGATAATAAGTTGTACGTAATAGCATTTATTATTTTTAACTAAGTGTCATACAAGTAATGATATCAAGAAGAAGCTGGGGACAAGTTGCTATAGCAGTTGTACTATGTCTTATGCTGAATAGCAATATATATACCTCATTTTCTCCTCCCTCCCATGTATGACACCCTTATAGCTTAGGGTTCCCTTTTTTGTGTGTGTGTGTGTGTGTGTCTGTGTGTGTGTGTGTGTGTGTGTCGCTGTATCTCTACAATGCTCCAAGGCCTTATAGAATACTTTCTTATCACCTTTGTAGCTTATGTACTACCAAGACTGCAATTGGGTGAATAAATACTTCCTCCTCGTCCTTTTTGGACTATCTAGAGTAGGTCATCTGCTTTGTTTTGGGGTGCTTTGTTCTGGCTGCTGAAGCTGGAGACTTTTCTTATGTGGAAATTTAGAGTGTTTGGTGGATGGTGGGGAGGATTCTTTGCTAGAGGTGTGTGCTCTTTTGTGTCATCTGGTGATTCCTTAATGTGCACAATGCATATGCTAGGATCCTTAGAAGGCAAAGTCTGTGTGAACTAGTACTTTGTGGACGAAGATAACTAATGACCTTTGTTGTGAGAATCCGGGATCATCATAGTGGTTTGGCGTTGCTAGACATTCTACAGGATTGAAAGTTTTTTTGTTTATTCATTGACATCTCGTGCTCAAACTTTCTACATTTTCTCTTAACCACTCAGCAAAGAGAGAGACAATTAGTGTTCACCCCTGTTAAATAAATTTGGAAAGGGAAAGATTAAAAGAGCAGAAAAAGAAAAGTATGCATTGTTTAAAATAGCATGTTCAGACAGCCTGACAACTAATTCCACATGGCTGCTTGTCGCTAACACTGGAACTAAATGTATTGGTAATTAAGTTTTTTTTCTTTCTTTTTTTTTG
>BSSO01002032.1:0-20795 GCA_030267885.1 Mesembryanthemum crystallinum | reverse complement strand
CCAAAAACAAAGTTCAAGTCCTCAATCCACCAAAAAAAAAGTTCAGGTCCTCAAACCACCAAAACTTGAAAGTTCGGGTCCTTAAAGTATACTTAATTCCTCTCAAGTCATTAGGCTTTGAATAATGGATCAAAATCTTACTACTCTAATAAAAGGGGGAAAAAATAACCATTTTTGCTTACTGTATTTCAAAAGTAAATGTAAACAAGACATTGGAATAGAGTGAGTATAATTAAAGGCCCTGTTTGACAAATGGCCGGTGACATTGGCTGTTGGTTGATAGAGGGAAGATGTTGGCTGGTCGCACTAGCTGTTTTGACCGGTTGGTAATAATGATGGTTTGTAAAAGTTGTTTAGTAAAAATTAGCTGGTCATCAAAGGCCAACCTACCAGCCACTTACCAAGCACTTTCACTGGCTAATAGACTGGTTAAACAGGTCAAATTTGCCAAAAGTAACCCAATAACCATTTGCCGAACACTCAAAAAATCAATGATAAAAAAATACTAGGGATTGATTGGATTGAGAAACAATCTCCCATTTGACGTTTTCTCGTCATTACCTGGGCTCTTTTTCAACTCATACGCAAGTGTCAACTTTGAATCAAAAAAATGAAAAATAAAAGGCAAATTCTTGTTTGAGACGTGTCTCATCCAAATATTAGATGAGACACATGAATAATAAGGGTTTGCGGGTTGGACCTAGATTCAATTATTGAAGTTGGGCTAAGTGATGGCCTCATTGAGACTAGTCTCATTAGAGACAAGCTCAAAATAAAATACAACCTTCCCACTGTGCAAGTCAATTAGGAAATCTACAGAGAGAAAAACAGAGCTACAAGGGTAAACATGAACTAACCAAATCATCTTCCTCTCTCATCCAAAATTCTGAAAGCATAAACAAATCAGACAATGAAGAACCACAAAATCTGAACCCCACAATCAACAAAAGTTCATATATTATTATGAACTCATAAAATAAATTTAATCAAAACACAACCACGATCGCCAATATTTAAACTAGAAAAAGAAAACCATATGATATGATCAAAATACCAAACACTCATATACAAATATACAATACCAATCATTCAAATTAGCCATTAATTATGTCAATAAGAAGCTGTTGAAAAATCAAATACTACATCCACAGAAGGCAAAGAAGAAGCATAGCATGGCAGCCAAAGCGAAGGATTCGATCACGGTCACCATTGTCCAGAGCACATTGTCAACCACCCATAAATTCAGCGACTCTAATCTCTCAGCACTCCAACTCCAGCTCGTTAAATCAAATTCCGGCCACCGGAATATCGCCGTCGTTGCCGTCCATATCCAGCACATCATCTGCCTCAATAAATGGAATTGATACAATGAAGTTGCGTAGGTGGGAATTATTTGATGGGTGAGTTTGTGGTGGGGAAAGAGTTTTGGGGTTTTTGGGAGCAAAATTTGGAGTTAATTTTGATATTGATTGATTGGGATGGAGTTTCGATGGTGGTGTATGTATATTCTCATCTTGTCAATGTTGGTATTAGGAGATATAAGTTGGACAATTAAGTACGTGATCTAGTGGTAATTAATAAACTCTTATCAATTGCTAGCACAAGTTACTGCTAGTAATAACATATGTATCGATTGTGGATTGGGAGGTCGGAAAGTATATGCCAATGATTTTACGTGAATGCCTGTATCACAGGCAGCCAACTGCGTTGAAGGTTCAAGGGTCATGGGCGCATAGACTTGTCAAAATTTTACCCACCTATAGGTCTATGCCTCAAAATTAATTCAATCCCAACTAGTGAAAAAAACGATTAAATTAGCTTGATATGCAAACTATTGGTATAGAAATGCACTTCAAACTTGCAAATTGAGATCGACGGTCCCGAACCTAAACTAATCTCCTCAAAATAGGCACAAAAGCTCTTGAAAACAAAGGTTATGTGCGGCAAAATTAGCTATAGTTGTAACCGTTTCTTCAAATCTTGTTTGATAGTTGAGAGAAATTAGAATAAGCTATAAGTTTCAAGGCGTAACTTTTATTCAAATCTAACTGTCAGGGGAAAGCTCGTATGGGTAGCTTCTAAAAATTACCTGTAGCTGCCAAGTGAAAGTTTGTTGTTAATTCAAATCTTGTTCGATAGTTGAGAGAAAAAAGAACAAGCTGTAAATTTCAAAAAAAATAAAAATAAAAATGCAAGGATGTACTAATTTCAACTAAAACGATTTTAAGCATAATTGAAGTGAAACGAATTAAACTAAATCAAATTGATTTAAATCGAACACAAATAGACGAGAATTTAATGGATAGTAATACGTGGGAGAAAAAGTAGATTGCAGAAATATTATTTTTACTTTGTAAAACTTTATAACTTTTCATAATTTAATAGTCAAAGTTTATAATGTTTGACCAAAAAAGAGTCAAAGACAAGATAAAATTGGAACGGAGGAAGTAAATTGAATCGATTGAAATTAAAACGACGAAATTGAATGAATTGCAAAACCAAGCTGATTTAAGTGGACCAAAATCATATTTGATCTATTCTCATAGTTTCTTGAAAAAATATAGTTCGTATCCAAATAATCGATTTGCGTTTAACGATTTTGGGTCAGTTCCAAGATCAATGATAACTAAAGATGGCTTCGAAATGTGCCTCATGCCAGGCTATCAAGCCTGGAGGTGTCTAGGGCACAACACTCGCTTCATCGCAAGGGGCATCCCAAGCACAATCCGAATTTCAATATCTGTCACATGATATTGTATCAAGTGTACAGTGTTTTTGCATTTTTTTAAAACAACTCGAACAGGAATACAACCCTCAACACAATTAGTGTGCCCCATGCCGTGTTTGAGGCATTCCCGAGGTGGTTCGTTTGGTCATTGGGCTAATGGTTAACTGACCCAAAATCATATTTAAATTGACATCCCTGAGTCACTTTGATTATGTTTAAAGTAAAAATAAATTAAAATAACAAACAAAAAGAACGACTCGACCCTTGTTTGGGATGGTTATCAGTTGTTTGGTTTCAGGTTTTTTAAAATCTAAAAATCAATTTTTGAAACCCATTTTTTTGATTTCCAACTTTTAATTGTCAGTTTTGAAAATAAAGTATACAACCTAAAACACAAAAAAGAATTTGAAGTTAAATTTAATTTTGGAAAAAAATGGCAACAATAACACCAACTTTCACTGAGTTCCGATTTTCACCACAAACTTTGTTTGGTTGCATTTTCAACACAAAATTAATTCTTCCATCAATTAAATGACACAAGTACCACTAATGGCAAGAAGTCTCTGGCCAAATGACACAACTACCGTCAATTAAATGACACAAGTATCATCAAAAATCAGTGTCATGTCATCATTTGGCCGAAGACTTCTCACCGCTGTCAGTACTTGTGTCATTTAGTCGATGAAAAAACTAAGTTTATGCTAAAAATACAACCGAGCAAAGTTTATGGTGGAAATCGCAATTTAGTGAAAGTTGGTGTTAGTTTTGCCAATTTTTCCTTTAATTTTTATAAAGAGTTGAAAGTTGTTTAAAACAAAAAAAAAAAATTAGCAACTGATAACCACCGGAATATGGCCGAAAGTTAGGTTGTCTTGTAAAAAGAAAAAAAAAACTAAGGTGGTGTTTGGGGTGGTTGCCAATTGCCAATTTTCAGTTTTTTTGGAAACTCAAACCAGTTTTTGAAACCACTTTTTTTGGTTTTCAGTTTTCTGTTGTCAGTTTTGAAAATTAAACAGGGAACTGTAAGGACAAAAAAATTCAGCTTTAAATTAAATTTTTACAAAGAGTTGAAAACTTTTCAAAATCAAAAACTGGCAACTGGTAACCACCCCGAATAAGGCCTAACTAAATTGGGCTGGTTTTGCGAAAGGTCCAGATGGCAACCTCCCGTAAGTCCAGAAAGCCCAAAATCGAAGCGTTGGCTTACGCAATACGCGTACACCGGAGCAGGCTGATTCGCGGCTCCATCTAACTAACGAATATTCTCGAATATAATTCAAAAACCCTAACCCTAGAAACTCCTCACGAGTGTCTCACGTGACAGTAGTTTGCATCGTTTTGAAGTCACTCTAGTGTAAGACACTACTCTTTACCGCGCCGCACTGCCTACTCAAATAGCACAAAAGATCACAAATCATCACTCCTCAACCGTCCGATCTACAGCCATGTCACTGATCCTCACTCACTAGTAATTCAACGGCTGAGATCACGCCTAGGGAGGGTTACTGGTTCGAACGAACGAAGCAGCTCCTTCTCCCTCCAGTCCCTATCTCTCTCTCCTCTCTTTCTCTCTCTTCAAACCCCTGTTCTTCCCCAAAAAAATTCTCGAAATTATCAAAAAAAAGTTCTTGCAAAGATGAAGATGATGGAGGAGGTGACAGAAATCGAGGCGACGAAGGAGGAAATTATGGCCGTCAATGGCGACAAGGAGGAGCAAGAGTATGTGGTGATTGAGGATGATAGTGAGGCTGAAGATGAAGATGGTGATGAGGAGGAAGATGGTGATGATGATGATGGTGATGAGGAGGGAGATGAGGAGGATGATGATGACGACGATGATGATGATGTGCAGGCGGCTGTGCAGTCATCTGGTGGTCCATCGGTTCAGTCGGTAGATGATGATGAGGACGATGATGATGATGAGGATGGTGATGAGGACGATGATGACGACGACGACGACGACGACGACGATGATGAAGGTGATGATGAGGAAGAAGAAGAGGTAATTAATCTATACTTTGATCTTGAGTTTTGTAGTTTTTTCTATCTTATCGCTTATTATGCTGTTGAAATTATCAGATCTGTTTGTTATTTTTATGATTTTGATTTTCGATTGCCTAATCTGCGGTTTTATCCCATCTGTTTGTGATGTTATTGATCAATTTGATGTTGAAATCAATTATTTGTTGTTTGATTTTGTTGATTTCGTATTTTCTCAAGTTTTTCTTTCGTTATTGTTCACTAATTTGATAGATCTGTAGTTATTTAGTGTAGATCTTCTCACGTTAGGGTTATTGAATTTTTCTGTGGTAAATTTCGTTGTGTATGGTCCGTTTTTTAGAAACAGAAAGTAGATCTAATAGAGAAGATGTTTCTCTTGTGGTATATATAGTCGTTTTTGGCTTTTTTTTTATTGCCGTTTGGCTCTCTTTGGTTTGTACTAGCTTTTAGTCGTTGTTTTTACGCTTTGTGCATCCTCTTTTGGTGACTATTTTTGAGGTTGTAGCTATATTCTTTAGGATTGACTAGTTTGGCAATTGTCAGGTCATGAAAAAGCTTTATGTTCCTTTTAACAAATTTGTAGTTTTGTTTCTGCTAGAGTTGGAAATTTTAATCCTTTGCCAGGTCTTTTCAATTTTATTATATCTATTTAATTGTTTCTTTAGTTCTGTGAAGAATATGTAAGAATATTACAGTATTTGTTTGGAAGGTACGACATTGAGCAATTGCTGTGCTATTATTTTACCTTGATAATGGCTTCGTTTCTAGGTTTTGGGTTCTAGATCCCGTAGCGAATTGAAAAATTGTTGTCGTACTTTGGGTGTTCAAACTTCTGTACCTTTTACTGAATATGAATATGTTAGACAGTAATATAATATGTTCATGCTTGGTGTAGAGTTTTGTGGTAGTGCCATGGCCATGTCGGATTATATGTAAGTTAGCTCAATATGAAATGTAGGGGTCAGAGTTTCTATGACAGATAAGGCCCGGAGCTTCTATTACAGTTGTAGCTTTTCCGTTGATATTGATGTTAATGGACTCAGTTACCCATGATATTAAGCGAAAAATATGGATTGATATCCTAATTTGGACAGAAACTAGAGTACTGCTTTAGGAGTGCTCAGATCCATTAGGAAAGTTGCTTTGCAACCAATTAGGTTAAATTTTGTTTGTATTCAGTTAGTTTTAGGCAGGTCTTATCTTAAAGATCTGTTCTAGAAACTAAGCCGCTTTGCTACCCCTGCACGGGTGTTGCTACTTTAGAAGTCAGTGATTATTGGTGATAGTTGTTGCTACTTTAGAAGTCAGTGATTATTGGTGTTGCATCATCGATGAACTGAATTATTGGGGACTTGGGATTTCATTATTTGAGTTATTTGGGTTGTTTATTCGGTCAACAAGGATTTAGGAGTTAAGACATTTGCTTGTAATAAAAGATAAAAATCGCTGATGATGATCTTGCTCGCTGTGCTCATGTAATGTGGTAATCTTGTGTGTTTTACCAACCGCTTGCATGTGTGCTTGTATAGGAGCCCGGAACCGAGTACCTTGTCAGGCCTGTGGCTCGAGCTGAAGATGAGGAGGATGCCTCTGATTTCGAACCACAGGAGAATGGTGACGACGAAGATGTCGAGGAAGACGAAGAGGATGATGACGATGATGATGGTGGGAAGGTTGAGGCCCCGCCAAAGCGCAAGAGGCCAGGCAATGACGATTCTGATGATGACGATGGGGAGGATGACGAGAGGCCACCCAAGAGGTAGAAGGGGGTTTGCGTCCCCTGCTACTTACTGGTCTGGGTGGATGCCGATGGAAGCTTAACCATCGGCTTGTAGGTCAAATCCTTCTCTCTTGCTCTCTTTTCTCTATGTAGAAAGAAGGGTATGGTGCCTATATTTTGCCATGTGTATTAAGATCATAGGTGGCTGCTTTACCTTTGTTAAGTCATTATTATGGTGGAAAAAAAAAAAAAAAAAGTGCATAGTAGTGCTGCGTATGGCTTATTACTTGCTTACAAGCACATGTTATGAGAACATTTAAGGGAAAATTCTGTAGTTTAGGTTTTTAGATTAGAGATAGGTGTAAGTTTTTAGTATCTTCTGTTGCTGCTGTTTATGGTGTCTGTTGTCTGTCTTAAATATAGTTTTTTTTTTTTTTTTTTNCACAGTTTATTTGGTTTTGGATTTGCACCGCTACCGGCTTCTTTGGTGGTTGCTCAACCCTTTTCGTGGGTTCGGGTGGTGGTGTGACTGGGCTGGGTTTTGGTTGTGCAGCTGAGTGAGCCAGGGGACCATGCCAAGGCTCGATCTCGATAATGATGTAAACGTTTAGGGCCACGAGTAGTATGTTTGTTGGCCCTGGTTGGGGTGTTTGTAGAAATGGGCTAGTAGTATTTTGTAATTGGGCCTGGGTTATATTTTACTAGTACAAGTTGTCATTTATTTGGGAGCATCAATGATGAAAAAGTTGATCCACAATATAAGCCTATCAAGAACGGAGAGAGAGAGAGAGAGAGAGAGAGTGAGAAATGGTAAAATAAACGAATCTAAAATAAAAAAAAAAGGACGAGGGTTATGTAATTAATTAATGGAAGCTTGGGGGTTTATTGTCTAAAAATTGAAGTTAAGTTTTCGGTGTGGTCGTTAAATGGTGTTCATGTTAAAAATTGATTGACGAGGAAGAGGAAGAGGAAGAGGAAGAGGAAGCATTATTATTCTGAATTCCTTGTGAGGACTAGGAAACAAAAGTTAGTGAGGAGGAGGAGGAGGAAGAGGAGGATTATGAGACACGTGTATTGGGAGTGGCAATATTTGTAGAGTGGAGTGGAGTAGAAATAATAAAATATTTTGAGAGAGAGAGGCTAGGCTAACAACAAAATGGGACCCATATATGGTTTAAATTTGGGTAGACATGGTAATGAAGACAAAAGTTGTGCATATCGTATCATATGCTGCTGCTGTTGCCAACCAGGCATGCAAGTGCAACCCACTCACGAAATTCTCTGTCTTCTAGTAACAAAAAAAAAAAAAAAGAATAGCGGGGGGGCAAAGTGGGGAATTACCAAAGTCTAATAGATTTAGGATAGCCAGCCAGCCAGCCAGCCAGCCAGCCCTTTGCCCCTTTCCCCCTTTCACTGAAGTGCACGTATATTCCTCTATTTCTGCTTAAACCCTACAATCTAACCACATACTGGACTGGAGTATTACTCTGGGTTTTTCTTCTTTTTTGTTTGTAAAATGCATGCAATTTTTTTTGAGACGACAAATGGACTGACTGACGATGCGCTTTGTTTATTTGTGGTCACAGATGGGAGTACTATTTGTCATGGAAGGGCATTGTCCATATTGGGCCGCTGAGAAAGTTAAGAGCCCCATCACATCAGTAATCAGTTGGGGGCCCTAAGTCAAGTCAAGTCAAGTCAACTGGCAGCATCAATGCATTATTTTTATTGGGGTGTTGGTTGGAATGCTATTGCTCAGAGACCATCCATCCACCCATGGAATGCAGCAAAGTGATCCTCATGGTCATGGATATCAGGATCAAAGGACCAAAACCAACTAACCTCCCTCATTCGCCCACTGCCTCCTCCAAATTCCCCTACCCCGGTTTCCCAAAGAGACTTGACGAATCTCTGGTTCAAACTTTAAAAAAAAAAAAAAAAAACATTAAAAAACGCTAACAAAGGATAAACGAAAAGCAGAAGATGCGCTCACAAAGGATTAACAAAAAATAAAATAAAAAATTAAAAAAACAATAGAAATACCATAATTCTTTTAGATATAGTTGGAGCAATTCATTTACTCTCAACGTTTACTCCCTCCGACTCAATATCTCCTAGGCTCTTTCCATTTTGGTACGACTTAGAATCTCCTAGGCATTTCCTTTTTTGGACTAACTTTTGCACAAAAGTTACAAGTTTGCCCTTATATTTTTTGGACTCACTATTTCCTTCAACATTCCCAACAAACACAAAAGTAAGGGCATTTTGGACATTTCAACACTTTCTTAAATTTTGGTCCAAAAAGTACTTGCCTAGGAGATATTGAGTCGGAGGGAGTACTTTTTAAGATGACACTATCCGTTTAGGTACGTTCACAATTAAAGGTTATGCTTTCAATTTTGACAAAAAATTCCCTTAAAAGTATCAAAATTCTTGTAGCTTTTTCCCTCTCATCAAGTCACTATTACTTTTACATCCACTAGTAAAGTAAGGGTAATGTGGTCATTTTCTTAAATACTCTCCTTAAATATTGTGTTCAATAGTGAGTGTCATCTTAAATAGTGAATACAGGGAGTATAACATTTTGATGTAGATTGGTAAAACATGGCCCAACAGAATTCTGATAGCAATGGCAATTAAAGAGATAATCCAAATGTCTCTATTGCCAGATCCATAAAGAAAAGATAAATACTAACAATAACAATACTTGACCGTGGACATTTTTCTATCCACCTTAACAAATCTAGTGTGTGAAATGAAGATATCTATACTATAAATCACATTTGGTGTAAGTAAATCAGTACTCTCATCACTTATTAACCTAGGTGAATACAAGCCAGCACGGGGAATAGTCACTGTTGTCGACGGTGGATACCCTTGGTTGTGAACCAAAAAAAAATTAACCTAGGTGAAGGGTTCAATATTTGGAATAAAAGAAATTAGCTGTTAGGAGTATTTTATCCATTCATGAGCTGGTCTAGTGCGAACATGGCTGGGAACAAGGTAAACCGGTAATTCAAAACAAGAAAATGTACTAATATGTTGGTATTTCCATTTGCTACAGTATTATACTCCAATACAATAGTGCTTTTTAACAATTTGGTTGTGGGTTAAAATTTATTTTGGGTGGTAATCTTGAGGTCTGCACAAAATAATCCAATTGGGCTCAACTTGGGATGGGCTACATTTGTGGCTGCCTGATCAAGAAAAGACGCAGTGAGTGATGGGTGTACATTTAGAGCTTGTTTATAAGAATGTGTAAAGATAGAAAATGATACAGTAGTCTATTTCTAGCTCTGCAAGGCCAATAAATAAAAATTAAAATAAATCTAGTGGTCATTTGGAAGCTTCCTCGGTAGATTTGGGCGGATGAAGTCAATTTGATTGGATTGTGTCGGTAATCTCCACTGGCCACACTGATTCATGACATCAAAATCGAAATGGAATCTGCACACCCCCNTTTTTTTTTTTTTTTTTTTTTTTTTTTTTTTTTTTTTTGGAGCAATTAGTAGTAAGGTTGTAAGAAAATCTATTTCCGGCTCCTATAATGTTTTTACTGAAATTTTGGTGCTCATTTTTTTTATAACAATTAACAATCATGATGTAATAGCATTAGTATTGAGTTTTTTTTTTCTTTTATCATTTTCATTTTTCTATGTCTATCTCTGACCTTAAATTTCTTTTAATATATTGAAAAGGTGTTTGGGCCCACTGGTAAACAAACTTTGGCTTATACACCAAGTCATGGGTTCAAGCCTCATGGGAAGCACCTACACCCGAGACCGTGAGTTGCGTTAGGAGGTTAGGAGGTGCTCTTTAGCCATGCCCAATGAGAAAGAAAGTTCTTCCTTATAGACACAAAAAAAAAAAAAAAATTCTGTCAATATAATTAAATTGAAAACAAACAATCATAATAAAACTTCTTTAGATATAAATAAAATAGTTTATATTCTATATTTTTTATCAATATATTCTTTTTTCACAATTTTAAAGTCGATATTTGATATCGAAAAGCAAATATGACATATAAATCTTTGAATTTTTTTATATGGTGCCATATGCTTTGAACATTTGTATTTGTCGCACAATTATTAATTAAATTTCAGCTGGTGTTGCCAAAAAAAAAAAAAATCACTATCCATATTAGGAGGTGTTCTTCAGCCCACCCAAGGTGGAAGAAAAATCCTCATTGCTAGCGCAAAAAAAGAAAAAAAAAATCATAAAAATCCCTACTTTGGTAACCCAACAAAAACTATTCCCTTCGTCCAATAGTTACAAAATGCCAAATAGGTATTTTTTATTTAAAAAATACCCCTATTGCCATATTGGTATTTAAAAAAACTCCGGCGACAATAAGGTATTTAAAATGACAGATTTGCGCACTTGAGTATTAAAAGTGAGATTCCGGTGAAAATCTCCGACGAATATTTGTTTAAAATAATTATTTCTCTTATAAAATCCCCAAATTATTCGCCCCCTTCACATTATTAACCTTATGAAGCTATTTTATGACGGAGAAAATTGAAGAAAATAGAAAAAACATATTTAAAAAGTACGCATCGTTGGAAATTCTCGCCGGAATTCCAGTTTTTGGACTAAAGTGTGCAAATCGGTCATTTATACCCTAATGTCGCCGGAGTATTTTTTAATACCAATATGGCAATAGGGGTATTTTTTTAATACTAATTTAGCATTTCCACAAATATTAAGGAGGGAAATTTAGTCTAAAGTGTCCTTGGTAGAGAATTGATAAAGTAAGGGGTAGTGTAGTGGGTGATGGGAGAGAGAAAGATAAATTATTTATTGTATTTTGGAGATAGTGGAGAGGTAATATAGGAGGTTATAAAGATTTATTTGGTTTGGAAATGTAAGTCTGGACAAATTTTTTTGATAGTTTGGAATAGTAACCATGGTACGGAAGGAGTACTATATAACTGTATAGGGAAAAAAAAAAAAAAGAAAATGAAAACTGAGATAAAAAAAGTTAAAAAAAATTGCTTCCCCAGTTCCCTCGGAGCGAGAGAGGAGAAACGGGATTACAGTTGCTCCCCTGATCTCTCTCTCTCTCTCTTTGTCTCTCTGTCTCTCTCAGTCTCAGTCTCCACATGCTGGCAATTGCTTCTGCATCTTCCCCGCCACAGCAAAGCCAGAGCTGAGTGAGTACCGCCACAGAAATTAGGGTTTTTCTATCTCCAATCTCCCCTAAATCCTCGCCGATCCATTCACACTCTCACTCAGCTTCGTCACTGTAATGCTCACTTAATTCACTCTCTCACTGATTCAAAATCCTCTCTGCGAATTCATCCTCAACGAATCCGTAATTTCGCAGACCAAATACATTAATGGCTACACCTGGTTCCGCAACTCCCGGTCAGGTAAACTCCATTGCCATTTCTTGATTTCGTTGCTGCAATGCGATCCTTTTAGAAGTAATTTGGATGATTATGAAATGTTGTTGTTGTTTCGTGGGTTGCATTCAGTGTGTTCAACTAATTAACCAGCGGTTTTCTAATGAACTGTTGATATTTCGAGGAAATGATTTAAGAGATCAAAGAAATCACTGTTTGTTTAGCATTATGGTTTTGTGGATTCGCTTGGTTAGGTGTAATGATATTGTGCTTCTTCTACTTGAGAAAGTTCCATCTCCAACTTTATTGCATTTTGTGAAGGATGCTTCTTCGACTGAGGTTTTTTGAGATAACATTAACCACAAAGGAAACAAGGTTAAGAAAAAGTGATCTGAATGAGATATAGGACATCCAAGTTGATTTACTGTATCATCCCATTTGCAAATGGATTATTCTTCAAAATGTAGGCGGGTTTCACAAATGATACCGCAATAAGAAAGACTGGTATTAGATAAGTTTGAGTGATTACACTTTTCTAAGTTTTGAATCAGTATTTGTGTCCTCAGGAGTCAGGAAAGACTTGGTGCCCGTTTGTCCAAACTCATACCAATTTCTACTTCTCCCCCTCACATCACTTATTCACTATACCCTCCTCTACTTTTAACTTCTAAGAAGTTAAAACGGGGCTAGACGTAGAACCTCCAATTTGCAACTTTTACTTCTAGCCTCATTTTTACTTCTAAAGTTAAAAGAGGAGGAGGTGGTGGAGGAAGAGGGGTGTTTGAGCAAGAAAAATGAGGACGAGAAGTAGAAGTTGGTAGAAGCTTGGCAAAACGGGCACTTAGAAACTGGGGAAACAACTGTTTTGAGTTTCTCAGTGTGGTGCTTTTATAAGTGAAGATGTGGCGAGTGAGGACACATTTTACTGTTAATTGTTTTTTTTTTTTTTTTTTTTTTTTTTTTTTTTTACATTCTAGTTTCCACATTTAAAAGTTTACTCCATATCTTAGTGGAGAAAAAACTAATGAGCTCGTCAAATGAGAATTATCTGAACTTCTTGGCGGGGATCATAGACTATGTGGTTGTTATATGCTATAACAGTTTATAATGCAGTCTGATATTTTCTTGTGTCCTCCCTTACATTTTGCTATCTTTCTGGTTCTTCCAATCTGTTTTTTGATAGTTTGTATCGGAAAAATGTCTTCCAGGTGTCTTTTCTGCTTGGATTTGTTCCAGTCCTTACAGCTTGGATTTATTCTGAATTTTTGGAATACAGAAGAAAGCCTTCCATCTCCAAAGAGTGAGTTAAATTGCTTTTGATGTCTACTGCGTTCTGGCTTGTGTTATGACTGTGTACTCCTCTATGTCTGTATCTGCACGTATGAGTTACAACTACATGCCTCTAACAGGGAAGTGTATGGAGGAGTGCGGAAGGTGATTGTCATCTTTAGCATCCATCATTAACCAACTCTTTCCATCAAAGGAATGTAACAATTTAAGTGGCATGCTTTTGATACTGATTCGATATAATCTTAAGTTTAGTCTTGATCCATAGTCGCCTTATCATAAATGTTGAGCTTCATTCACGTAGTTTCTGATACATGTTGAATATCAATCGTAAGGTTACTCGCAAGTCTCGCATATCCACTTACATCATGTAGTAGGTGATTGGAAAGCTCTACTCACTAAAGGCATTATCATTATTAATAGTTTTTTTTTTCTTTTCTTTTTTATTGGACCTCCCAAACTGATTGTATTGTTAGGTTCTATCTAACATTAAAGACTAGGTATAGACCTTCCCAGGGACCTCTCATGTTTCCTACGGGGTCCTATTCAGTATCAGTTGAATAGAATCCCTTGGTCTTCGGATCAATTGTCTCGTCAAGTTCCATAGTAAACGCATGGGACGTGTTTACACTCTCTTAGGGATCGATTGAGGTTTACTATGCGAAGGTTAATGGAGATTGAAGGTGACCTAAGAGGCCACGAAACCACCCCTGGACCTGGGGGCCTTCCCCACTGACTTAACTTCATATACACACATGGTTCGGTGTTAGAGCCTTCGAAGTGGCTGACTAATAAAAGGTCATTACAAGCTATTGATGACCCAAATAACGATCTCAGAGGCCTCCTATGCTCCATTTGGGATTCTCGTCCGATATTATTCTAATAGCCACCTTATTCTTGCGCGCACATGTCTCGTTTTTGTAGGTTATAACTCTTTGATTGAAAACCATCCCGGCGACGGTTGAATTTTTTTTTGCACCGAAAGTTTTCAAGGACTTGGACGGATCTAGGAGACCTCCTATCCCCTCGAGGCCTTTCCCAAAGCCATAACATCATATTCACTCATGGTTTCGGTATTGGAGCATTAAAAGTGTTTTCAAAAGGCTATTGGGGATTCCATGACCTATCACGGGACTTCCCACACCCTGCAGGGGTTCTTATCCAATATTGTTCAGAAGTCACCTTCTTCATCCCGGGACCTTTAGTAATCTCGTTTTCGTGGGTTATGACATTTTCTATTGGACACTTGAAGAGGCCAGTTGTGTTTTTTTTATACTCTTGTCTCCTTTGCGGAGTATCTAAGGGCAATGGTACTTGAAAAAGAAACAATCGTGCTTCCTATTATAGATTTTCTTTTTAGTTGTTTACCTTAATGATGTTGAATATTGATTTCTTTTGTGACAGTTTTGGTGTTTCCGTTCTGTCTTTATTGTATGTTGCCATTTCACAGTTTTATGATGTATACTTTGTCGATAAATAGTTCTTTGCAATGCTGTTTGATAGAAGCTATGGCATGATGGTTGAACCTAACTTTAGATTTTTGCTAGTCTCATTCAAGTAACAACATTTAGGGCAGTTTATCTGCCTCAAAGTAAAATCCTATATTTCTCAGAAATCTGTTTGAAAGTTGTTTGTGGAGACTTAATGCAAGCACATTTGATATTTGAAACACTTTATCTATATGCAAGAATAGTATTAGTGTATTACTCTCTGCCAATGTTTCCTGTAGTAAGCACAAATTAGCCTAAGGATGCTACTCCCTCTGTTTATCAATGAAAGTTACGCATTCGTTTTGTTCACAAATGAAAGTTACACTTCCAATTTTAGCAAAAAATATCCTTCAAAGTACTAAATTACCCTTACTTTTTCTATCTTATCAACAAGTCATTATCACCTTTACACCCACTATTAAAGCAAGTACAATTTGGTTATTTCCTTCTCTCCTTAAGTACTGTGCCCAATAGTAAGTTTTACTTTCAAGAGGTGAACAGAGGGAGTAAGATTCACCAGCATGCATGATGTTAAATCGTGATGTGGTTTTGTTTCCTTGTACAAGGTTAAATGTCTACTCTTTGGTTTGGTATGGCAACATCTGAAACTACTTTTTTCATTTGCTGGCCTGATACTTGTCTTTGACAGGCACTCCGAAATCAGTTTGGTTGAGGTTAAAAGCGATGCAGTTAAAGAAGATGAGAAAGCTGTTTTGCTGGAAGGTGGAGGTCTGCAGTCAGCATCTCCTAGAGCTCGAAATGAGTCTCTTACGTCCCATATCTCAAGGTTAACATATGGCCTCTTCAGCTTAAGTAAATAGTTTCTGGATACTGTGCATTTTAGTATTCTGAATAATCTGATTGAAAGTTGTGATATTTCCTCAGGTTTCTTCTGATGGATGAGGCTTTTTTGATTGATAATCGGTTGACATTGAGAGCCATGTGGGTAACTTTCTTTTCACACACACACACACGTATATATGTTTGTGTGTATATATATATGTGTGTGTGTATTTATGAAATTGATGATGTTGATGTTGATTTTAATTCTTTTATCTCTCCTTTTCAGGTCTGAGTTTGGTCTCCTCTTGGTGTACTTCTATATGTGTGACCGCACAAATCTTTTGGGGGAATCTAAAAAGGTGCTTTGTTCACTCATCTCGTACATTTAAGACTGTATCTGACATATAACAAGAAGGCTTCTGATATTTGCACAGCCAAAACCCTTATTCGAAAAAGGATGTGTTTGGAGTGGAGCGATGATATGTGTCATCCATGCACCAGACACACTTTTGTTCTAGAAGGATTGTTTCTGCGATGGAAGTATCTATGGCCAACAATAAGTGTCATACAAAATAGAGAATAGAACTTTATGGGTCTTCAATTTATCAAATATGTATTTTTCACATTAATATTTCTGACCCCCTAATGGAGGGGGCAGGTGCTGTCTTCTATATTTTCCTTTTCAAACTTCATTGCAGAACTTATTCTCATGAGCTGTACCTTCATTGTCATTATTCATTGCAGAACTACAATCGAGATCTATTCTTGTTTCTCTACTTTCTACTTGTTATTGTTGCGGGCATAACATCATTTCGGATACATCAAGATAAACCATCATCCTCGGGAAAATCTGTACATTATTTGAATAGGCATCAAACTGAAGAATGGAAAGGTTGGATGCAGGTTAGTTTATCTATTGAATTTTTGCGTTATGAAAGCTTCATGCGCGCATGCCCATTTCTTTTCTTGCAGGGTACAATTTTACCATTATATGCCTAATTATCTTTTATGTCTAATAAGTTATCCCACCCTATTACCTTCTTACTTGCACCGCTTAAGCATCTAGTTCATATTCGAACACATCTTTTGCCATTGTTGCTCTCATCACAAATACTCGATTATGATGCAGTTAAGGCCGAACTGTTTTTGTCAATATGATGTTTCCCCTTCATCCACTTGTGGGTAATTAATTGATTTATAATTCCTCTTTGTAAATTTTTTAAAATTTCTATAACTCATTTTCTTTTCATATGTGTGTGTGTAATTGATTGTACACACCGACATTCCTTCCATCTGCAACTCTCTCTCTTTCTTCCCTTGCTATGGTCATGAAAAAATTCCCACATGCATATTCTCTTGTAGGGAATGAATTAGTGCATTTTCTATTTATGTGATGATTCTTCTTTCTTCATCTCTCAGTCTATTTCATCTCTTCTATGATAGGTGTTATTTCTAATGTACCATTACTTTGCTGCTTCTGAGATCTACAATGCTATCCGTATTTTCATCGCTGCATACGTATGGATGACTGGATTCGGAAATTTCTCCTACTATTATGTTCGCAAGGATTTCAGCCTTGCAAGGTTTGCTCAGGTGCATGGTGCTTCAAGTGATATTTTTTTTTTTTTTTTAAATCTCTGGCATTTAGTTTGGGATCTGCTTCTGACTATGTGTTTCTCCATAAGCAGATGATGTGGAGGCTCAATTTTTTGGTGCTGTTTTGTTGCATTGTCCTAAGCAACAGTTACACGTTGTACTACATATGCCCAATGCATACGCTTTTCACTCTTATGGTTTATGGGGCACTAGGCATCTGGCACAAGTATAATGAAATTGGATGGATTATGGCCGTAAAAATTGGTGCTTGTTTCTTAACAGTTATTTTCATTTGGGAAATACCTGGGGTATTTGACCTGGTCTGGAGCCCATTCAGCTTCCTTCTTGGTAACTACCTCTCTGTATGTTTCTTTTTCAAATCTGCTATATGTGGCATATCTTGATCTAACTAGCTCTCTAAAACTGAAAGGTTATGCTGATCCCGACCCTTCAAAACCAAAGCATCCTGTCTTGCACGAATGGCACTTCCGCTCAGGCCTTGATCGCTATATATGGATAGTTGGAATGATATATGCTTACTATCATCCCACGGTAAAGTCCAATTTAGTCATCTACTCTTTTTACCCTCCACAGATCTTTTTGTATAGAGATTATTATACTTTGAGAAACTAAAATGAAGCTAACCCTGAGGGGGTAGCTCAATTGGTAAGAGCTTTGAGATCTATTCCAGAGGATCCAAGTTCGAGTCCCCCTAGGGCCACCGGAGGTTTTCCTGGTCGTTAACTTCAGGGCCCTTGGGATTAGTCAAGCTAAACACATGGTCCGTCGCTTGTTTAACTTGGATTCTTTTTCTTGTGATATTGGTTTCTGCAGGTTGAGCGGTGGATGGAGAAACTGGAAGAAGCAGAGCTGAAAAGGAGAGTAGCTATTAAAACAGCTGTTGCCACCAGCTCTATATTGGTACACTGTCTTTCTTTGGCCCCTTACACAGAATTTTTCCCCTTGGGTGAATGCTGATATTAAATTCTTACCCTTATCTCTAGGTTGGGTATCTCTGGTTTGAGTACATATACAAGCTGGACAAGGTTACATACAATAAGTACCATCCTTACACCTCGTGGATCCCAATAACGTAAGTATGGATGCTCTATTCTGAATTTGAATTGCTGAATTCATTATTCTCAAATTCTGAATTCTGTTCTTTTCATCCTTCACTAGTGTCTACATATGCTTGAGGAATGTTACCCAGCAATTCCGTGGTTACTCATTGACCCTTTTTGCGTAAGTAGCCTTTAAGATTGTATGCTTCTTAATCTTGGCTCATTTTAGGATATAATAGTATCATTAATGGCTTTTGCTTCCTAAATAATGATGTATCTGTGCTAAACTTTGGATTCTCAGATGGCTTGGCAAAGTCACTTTGGAGACTTACATATCGCAATTTCACATCTGGCTAAGGTATGGGCATCATTATGACCTGTGTATTGGGTAACATGTGAATGGATGAAATGCCACCCCCTATCCCTTTGTATTCTGATGGGAGGGAAGAGCTGAAGTAATACTTGAAAATAGGCATTCTAATGTTTTCTTGATTCATGATATGCAATGTCTTTACTCTAAAAATTTGTGCTCACTTGCAGATCCAGTGTGCCTGATGGACAGCCTAAATTGTTGCTCTCTATTATCCCAGATTACCCGCTGTTGAACTTCATGCTCACCACTAGCATATATGTCGCCGTAAGTTACTTATTTTTCAAGAAAGGCTCAAAATTTTTGATCAGCCATAGTCATTATACATTTCAAATTGTGTTTTGCAGGTTTCTTACAGGCTGTTTGAATTGACAAATACATTAAAAGTGGCATTTGTACCGAGCAAGGACGACAAAAGGCTATCGTACAACATAATAGCAGCAGTGGCTATCTCTACTATTCTCTACTCATTTTCTTTCATGCTATTAAGAGTCCCTCAATTATTGGTGAGAATAACTACTTAAAACAATCCTCTATCTTCGTTTTTTCATTTTATAGGCTTAATTGTCCATGTATACTTGCATTTTCAACACTTGTTATCATTGTGGTTTGATATATGCCTGTCAAGGTATCTTGGACTGACCAAGTTTCGTGGTAATCTCGTCGAACTAAATTGCTAACCATGAACTTGTATGATACTGCCCACTGAACTTTCTGGATTCCAGCAATTATTAGAAGTTTGGTACTGNTTTTTTTTTTTTGGTCTTGGGTTTAAACGAGGCACATAGGCTGAAGCATAGGGGTTTTGAACCTAGGGCTTGGGTGTATGGGTAGACATATCTGCACGAAAAGAACATAGATGGTTCTGCAATTATTGTTGTACAAATATCTGCATTTACTGTCTTGGACCTAGTTTTAAAAGTGTTTGCCATGTGCTATACTGTAGGCGTGCCTCTTTGTGGTTTGCTTTGTCTGAATATTTTCCTGCCCAGTGGGAAGTAGTTTGTATACGGCTCTCCATTCTGTTCTTTTGGATGTGATTGCTTTTGTGTGATGGAAAAAACTTGGTTGTGATTAGCATGTCATCATCTTATAGTTAATGTGGTGTAAACATTTCTATGTCAGGTGTGAATTCAGAGACTTCGGAGATGTCTTGTAAATATAATTCCAGAAGCCTGCAAACTCCAGTGTGTCTCCTTAATATGGTTAGCACTTATGCTGCTCCTTCTCGAGTATGTTTGTGAGCTTATTGGGAAGAACACTTGCGAAAAGGATGCTTTCGAGTTCAGTCAAGTACTATAGGGCCTTGCCACGTGTTGAACATCAACACTGTTTGCAAATCTTTCCGTCATATAGGCAGAGGAAAGAATTGGTGAAGAATAGTGCATATACAAGGATCATTGTTTTTTATCATTCAATTGTTGGCCTTCGCCATTCTATGGATACAATCCTAAATCCTATGTTGTAAAATGTGAAAGACATAAGCAGCCAATCGATCATATATAACAATATGTTTCTGGCTATCATTTGGTATGTCCTTTTGATGCGAATCAGAATCACTGTCACCACTATGACGTTAAGAGTAATAGTGAGTCATAGTGCCTTTGGATACTTCCTTAGGAGCACAACTTTTATCTAAGTTTTGGTTACTCCTCCCCCATCCTTAACTTTATTTCTCTCTCTTCAATTCTATCTCTGCATTTGCAACCAAATCTCGAGGAGAATTCAAGCAAATTAAGGGAGCAATTGACAAGTATAAAGTGCATAAATAGAAATCTTTGTATTAGAACAGAAAAATTGCTAACATAAACATGTTAAACATATTGTCGCATTGATTTTATTTTTCATTTCATTTTATTCGGAGAAGGTATCCTGGAGTGTTAACATCGGGGAAATAAGTGTCGCTCTAAGGGGCAACTACACTTTTTGAAGTAGCAACACAAACAGCGACACTCTGCCTTAGAAAAATGCTAATACTCATCTTTGACATCGTATTATTCCTTCAATAATTACCATTTGAAGAAGAAACTTTGGAAAAATCAACAAAAGAGATGGAATTGGAAAGATCGGGGAGAGACTACAAGTACAGGTTATGGGAGAAAATTTAGAAAAGGGGCAAAATAGTGTTCTCGAGTATGTAGGGGCGAGTGTATTTTAGTTAAAATAGTTATGTAGAGTAGATGTGAGAAAAACATAAGAACATAAACAATTACTCCCTCCGTCACTAAATCAAGGTTACATATTCTACTTTGGTCCGTCATCAAATGAAAGTCACATTTCCTTATTTAGCAAATTTTTACCTATAAAATGATCAACTTACCCTTACTTTCTCTCTCCTCACATGGGCAAACAATTTCTCTTTCCAATCACCCTCACTTAAAACAAGGGTATGGAAGGCATTTCTCCCTCCT
>BSSO01002031.1:0-20799 GCA_030267885.1 Mesembryanthemum crystallinum | reverse complement strand
GTTCAACACCAACAGGCTGGTGAAGAACGGATCAAGTAACATCGATCCAAAGAAACATAAACTAAAACAAAACATAAGGTAAAAAGGGAGTAGCTTATAATTACAAGCAAAAGTACATTATTTTGTTCTTCGCAAATTCTTGTATACAACCGTCTAATCATTAGACGACCAAATATAATGGTGACTTTTTGCAATTTATGGGCTACTTTTAGCCACTTAAGGGATACTTTTTATATTTTATAGTAAATTTGTAAAACTACCTTAATTCATGAAAATGTAGCCCCTAAGTCGATAAAAGTAGCCACTAAATTGCAAAAAGTTATTCCTCGAATGGGTCGAATTGTATAAAGTAGCCCCTAAACCACTAAAAATAACCCATAAGTTACGAAAAGTCACCATTAAATTGTGCCGTCTAACAATTAGACGGTTGTATAAGAGAGTTACTCTTTGTTCTTTTCTTATAGTTCCTTTTTTCTTACACGAATGACATACTATAGTTTATTAGTAGCGGCGTATATGGACAATTGTACAAGTACGTGTAGTTGCACTAACCACTATCATCCCAACATTATTACATATGATACTGAATTGTCAAACTTAAGTACAGCGGACCACGACAATAAATTAAAGTCGAGTTATAACAATCATAAATGACACACCAGAAAAGAAAAGAATAGATACAAATACAAGTACCAATATGATTACACTCATTTCTTCCTGTAAGATATGGAATAGTTTCTTGTCACCACAAATTCCTTTGCTATTGCTGTTTATATAGCATCTATTGAATTTATACTACAGCTGACAAGTGCCAACAGTACTGATCTAAGTAGCCCAAAGATTTTTTCCTCAATGGAAGACATCTTGAGCACCAGAACCAAAAGAACTTACTTGAAATATTTCATGTGTTTTGTTCAAGTTTACTCTCTTCTTCTCCATGTTGCGCATGCTGCCACGATCATCGATTATCTACCAGGATATCCTGGCAAACTCCCTTTTCGCCTCGAAACAGGGTACTTGTTTTACTACTTGCAGTGTTAACTAAGTTAATAGCAGTAGATAATTGATGCTGATATATAATTATATGCAGGTATATTGGGGTAGGAGAGGAAAAGCAAGTTCAGATGTTCTACTATTTTATTGAATCAGAGAATGATCCTGAAAGAGACCCGCTTTTGCTTTGGCTCACTGGCGGCCCTGGTTGCTCTGGTTTGTCCGGACTTGTTCTAGAGATTGGTATGTTACATTTTGTTCTTTTTTTTCCCCCACTTTTATCATAGCTCTCCGTAATGAAGCCAAGTGAAAGCAGAAAAATTAACCCCAAAAATTAAAATTAGAAAAGAATCGAAAAGGATAAGTAAAATCTAAAGTTCTGTTATCTTCAAATAAAATTCACATGGCACAGAAAATGAGATTTATTAACTAGACTGTTAAGTGGGATGTCCCACATTGATAAAATGAGAGTGGCTTGAGCTATTTATAACTAGAAGAGTTACTCCATGTTGGGTGATCCCTCTGATTTGGGGGCACCAACAGTAGCACAAACAAAATGAAAGGAAAAAAAAAAAAAAAAAAAAAAAAGAGAAGTACGAAATTAGTGTGTGAAGTTGACACTAGCTTTGTAGATTGGTCATGGCCTTTTGACAATTTGGGATGGATGGCATTAATCCGAGTGTTGTCAGATAAAAGAGTGAGCTAGTGTAGAAACCAAAGAGTGCAGGGGAGTACACATAAATATCCTAACAACCTAGTTATCAAGTGGGTATAATCGGGTTGTTACGGGTTAGTGAGAGGGTTTGCAATTTTACCAGCTAAAAAATTGCCATTGTTGTATTGTTACAAAAATAGTGATATTTATCCCATTGAGATCGGGGTCGTGGAGTAGGTCTATTGAGAGACTGAACCACGTAAAAGTGTGTGTCATTTATTCCTGCTTTTCTGGTATTTTTCTGTTGGCCCACCGCGTCACTTCCCAATTCTCCACCCATTGCCAATTGGTTTTGAGTTGTAACCTCCTCCATGTTGATTCTACCAATTTAGTTACTATATAACAATCCAAGACTAAAACCAACCCAACCCATGTTGACCTAAAATCCAACATAAAAAAAAACCCCGATTCAGCGCCACTCACCCAACCCGAATCGATTAATCTTATGGTCCGAAAAATAACCCGAATCCTTAATTATTAACAACTGAAATGACTAGACTCGAATGCAATACTTCGAATTAAGTAAATAATACATTTTCATCATCCAAAAATAAACGTCTATAATACATAAAGTTATGGTTTAATGGCTGTGTAAAAATGACACAATGTCTGCCGTGTACCATGCAGAATCTAAAAACAAAAATGTCCATCATGTAAGAAACTTTGAAAACGTATGCCCTTTATGTAGAATTTATCTCATAGTTTCTTTTAATAAATTAGTAATCAAAGTTAGACAAAATTGACCATTGAAAAAAAGTAAAGGTCCTTATATTGTGAAGCTCAGAAACTACAATGGTTGTTTGGCTTTTTGCACAATAATATCTAAGGTAAATGGTTGATCCATTGGGTAGCTAATCCACTAGCTAGTACGCTCTTTTTTGATCATTATATATCGCCACTTTCATGCTCAATAGGACTGGACAATAATAATCCATTTTATATAGGTTAAACAAAACGACCCTGATTGCCTAAATTGGTTTGTTATGCCCGTAGTTTAAATTATGGACAAGGAACCTTGGGCCATGATGAACGGTTAGCCAAGGCCGTAAAACTTGGTCGCATGTCATCC
Source organism: Mesembryanthemum crystallinum (assembly GCA_030267885.1). Lineage (NCBI taxonomy): Eukaryota > Viridiplantae > Streptophyta > Magnoliopsida > Caryophyllales > Aizoaceae > Mesembryanthemum > Mesembryanthemum crystallinum. The sequence continues at coordinate 18,022 of BSSO01002031.1, read as the reverse complement.
ATGGTGTGCTTAGAGCAACGCTGCATGTTGCTACCCCTTTGAGACAACAATTGTTGTGCCATGTGTGAGGGTAATAGTTCATATTTGCGCTTGATTTTTTTTATGGGTTTATTTTTATGGGTTCAGTTTATTTGTTTGGGTAAGACTAATATATATGGGTGCGGGTAATTATTTTTTGGGCCATTTAATATATTCGCTGCCACGTTAAATTAGTAACGTCTGTTGAATGATACCAAACAATTTTGATTCAAGTCATCATTAGACTTTCCATATTACAGATCACCCACTTTGGTTGAGACAAGTCGAAGATCAAAGTATAAAGCACACTAATATAATAAGTGAATGAAGGAACCAATCCTCGCTTCTTGGAGAAAAGAATTGCGTATCTCGTACTCGACCCTACGTCATGGGTGTCTTTACTCATAGTCACGCATCTCGGACTCAGCCCACATCATGGGTTCCTTTACTCATAATCTCTCATCTCGAACTCGATCTACATCAAGGGGGCCTCTAGATTGGTGCTAAAAGTCCGCATTTAGGACTAAACCGTAACGTCCACTGTAGTCTCGCGTCTCAGACTTTACCTGCATCTCGGGAGATGTCAAAAAGTCACGTATCTCGGTCCTAACCGACGTTATGTGTTTCTTTCAGATTGGTGCCAAATTCCCGCATTTCGGAACCCGCATCTCGTGCAAAACCTACATCTTAGGTGAGTTGTCAACTAAGGTATCGCATATCGGCTTGCACCCGCATTTTGGGTGCTTGGAGGTTACGCCTCTTGAACATAACCCTCATCTCGGGGTGAAATCGATAGCTTGCATCTCAAATTAGTTGGCAACAAATGGCTGCGTCAACGTCCCTCATCTCGGACTGAACCCTCACCTCAGGTAGAACTTATAACAGTCCAGCCCAATTACCATCGCAACACAACTCACAACGGCGGGAAGTCCTTAAATGGGCCAATAGAAGGGGCCACTTAAGCCCAAAAGGGGAAGGTCTTGTTGATATAGTAGATGGACTCCATCCCTTATAAACCAATCACACTCCACACAATCTTTAGATGTGGGACTTGGGGTGTTACATACTCCCCCACTTAGGAACGCAACGTTCTCGTTGCGCCTTGGGCTCTCATCTGGCCACAGAACCCACCTTTGCTTGGTGGCAGCTGACCTGTGCTCTACAGGCCATAGGCTCAGCCCACTATCACAGGGTTGCTCTGATACCAACTACAAACGTCTAGCCTAACTACCATCGCAACACCATCCACAACGGTGGGAAGTCCCCAAATGGGCCCATAGAAGGGGTCACTTAAGTCCAATAGGGGAATGCCTTGTTGTATAGTAGGTGGACTCTATCACTTATAAACCAATCACACTCCACACAATCTTTCGATGTGGGATTTAGGGTGTTACAGAACCTGCATCTCTGGTTAGTTGATAACCAATGATCACTAATAAGTATCAAAATGTAGTTATACATCTTAGAACTGTGTCATGTATCATGCCGATAATAAACAAGATGCTAACAAGGGAGCCTTAATTAACTTTGACCTACGCCTGACAATGATGAAGGTCAAAGTATGCGAATAGTCATGTAATGCTACTTACATCTCGAGGAAGGGTATAGATGTCTACAATCATGTGTTGCTTGTGTCTTAAGCTAAGGGGTAAGGCTCCATATCTTCACCCGAGGGTTCGGAGACTACATTTCTCGAGCCAAGTGGAAGTCATGTTGAGTATCACATCTCGAGCCACTAAATGCATATCATGTTTAGGCTACACATTTCGAGCCTAATGAAGGTCACGATGAGAGCTCTCATGTTGGGCCAAATGCCAATGAATGCAATATGACCATACAGAGTTCTCGCATTGCTTGATAGCCACAAAATGCTTGAGGGAAAGTTGTGATGGGGCTTTTATCCCGAGCCAATGACTGTGACGTTAACGTCGGAGGGCTCCATTCTCGAGCCGATGATGCAAAGTGTATGTATCTCAAGCTAAGTAAAAATTATGTTTGGACTATATCTCGAGCCAATGAAAGCAATTAAAGATAGCATACATGTCATATCTTGGGTTTCCCAAAAAGTTATCTATTGTTCATGTTGTCATTGCTTGAGTGTAATCAGGATTTAGAGAAGATCTTGGCAGATAGAAACCCCTAGCTTTCTTGTGTATTGTATCAATTTTGTCTTCAAGCCCCGATTTTATTTCTTCAAGCACCAAATTCTATTTTTCTTGGATTATTATTCCAGCGAGCATTGGCCTAATCAGAGGCATCATTTGACCCGAGGGCATCCATACATGTAAATACAATAGTCAATGCAAGTCTCAGTCTTAGCTTATCCAAATATATGTATGCAATGCTTCCACGGGCAATGCAACCATGGACTCTCTAAATAGACATTCACCTCAAAACTTTTTCAGGCTAGGGGAGAACATCATGTCGAACTCTTAACTAACTCATACAATTTGTCGGCAAAGCCATTTTGATTCTATGGCCCAAACGTCTCTAATTTGACAATGTTCGACAAAGTCATCGACATCCCCCTCTTCGGATAACCCCCACTATAGAGGTACTTGAGTCTCAAGTCGATGTAAAAGAGACGAGTTGCGTAGAGCTAGCGTGGGGCTTCAAACAAGAGGTAGGACTCAAAGTTCATGGTAAAAATCCCCAGAAAAAAAGTTGCCTCCACGTCTTTTAAAATGCCTAACATGAAGGTAATATAAGAATAAAATAGAAAGGACTAAAAACAATTTCTTTCGCCATTTATCATGAATTTTACGACAGAAAATAAAAGAATTAAAATAAAAGTAAAAAGAAAATTTATTTAAAAAATTTAAAAGGATGAAAAAGAAAACTAATAAAAACAAAAGACAAACAGTACCAAACAAAAAACATAAAACAAAAAAAACACTTTAGTAGTAGATTTATTAGCATTAGTCCATGGATTTTACACATAAGTAATGAAAAGGCTTCAAAATAAAGGTAAGAAAGAAAACCATAAAAATTCAAAGGATGAAGAAAAAGTCCTTAATAATAGGTAAAAAGGCAAAAAATTAAGGAAACTAATGATGACAAATGTAAANAAAAAAAAAAAAAAAAAAAAAAAAAAAAAAAAAAAAAACATCCTCATGCAGAAGTTATCAGCTTAATTTTTGAGGCATCGTGAATAATTGAGTCCAATATGCCTGCATCTCAATTGCTTTGGACCCTGCCAGCATAAGATAGTAGATGAGCAGTGCAATGCTGAATCTTACTGGTTATTTTATCTATCAGGGGCTTACAATGTGAAATAGTTAATTTTATGGTGGATAATAGGACTCTCAGGTATTTAACAGGTAGTATATCTTCTTGATATTTGAGGATACCTAGGATGTCTTGCTTTTCCCCATTTGAAATTCCTCCAGAATAGACGTGATTCTTACTCAAATTATCTTTCAAGCCAGAGGAGAACGTCAAGAAAGCTGCTGGATTTTCAATGAAGAAGCTGAACAGAGATTTTATCTCTTCTATAGCACAACAATAAGTCATCGGAAAAAAAAAATGGCTATTAAAATAGTATATAACATATATCGACAAACAAAACTTTAAGTTTTTATATAACAATAAGTGACGAAAGTTATCATCACATATTTTAAAAGTTTGACACATAAGAATTCTAATAGCTTTATACCTAGAGAATACGAGTAAAATGAAAATTACTAACACAAATCACTTAACTTTGTGGCCATTATACCAAAAACTGATATTCCAATTTTTAGTATCCAATAGCATATATACTTTTAATAAAACTCTATCTGGTTTTATATGTCCTATGAGATTTGCATATACTTTTATATGTATAGTTTACTTTATATATGATATATATTTTGTAAATTAGTAGATCTGGTTTAAGTAGCTAATTAAATAACTATCTAAAATAAAAACTATTGAAACTGCCCGGTCTTTTGATTGTGGATTACAAGAGATTAGCTAGATTCAAGTGCGATAATTGAAGATTTTACTAAAGAAAGCGGCATTTAAAGTCTTAACACTTATTTGTATAACAAAAATCACACTATTAAGGAAGGCCACATGATTCCTTACTATAAAAGAAATGCATTACCATATCAAAATTCTTATCAACTTTGGTCACTATTATGATAAATTAAAGTTATTGGCTTCAAGTAATTTTGTAATGGATATCTATAATAACAAGTTACATTATTTTTTAATGTAGATTATACATTTGCTAACAAGTCATGTCACTCAAGACAACAGAACTTCAATAATATGCAAATATAGAAATGAAACCATACACGAAAAATAATTTGTTTGATATAGGTATTAGATGCGAAATAATGCCTTTTATTATCCAACAATAACGAACATAATAATAGTATGTACGTATGCAAACCTAATAACCCACAATCAAACTACCATAAATGAAAGCTAACAGTCGAAAGTTTGCATACAAAGAATAAGTTGAACTTCAAATAAAATAAACTAGAAAAAGGGATGGTAAAAGGCTCCACGTTCACGTACTTTGATTTAGCAATGCCAAACTCTCTAAGTAAACATCAATAAACACTCGAGTAAACTTATAGCTCTTGGCAAGAACAGTAGTGTCTTGATTCTCAATATTGTAGCACTTCACCCCTTCTTGAGCTCCAGTATACAATAGCTTCCCATCAGTCTTGAGGTATAAGAACTTGTGACATAGTTCTAAATTTAATGAGTACTGTTTAGTCCATGACTTTGTCATCCCAAGCTCATCCATGACCCATATATAACTATGAGTGCGAAAGATCTCCATAAGAGCGATAGACTGATGTAAAATCACAGGGAATCTTTGATACTCCCGTGCATTAATATCTTCACAATCAGGTAATTCAATGTGGTTAAATACATCATTACTCGCATCAAATGAAATAAAGTGGGTATAGTAACCTTTTGGAGAATGACTACTACTCATCAGTTCATACCCTGTCCAGTATGTTACCCCATTAAGAAATGCCTTTGGAAGGGCGTTACACCAATGACATGGTCCACTCCAAAATTTAATGTCCCTCCAACAGCCTGTACTAAGGGTATAAAGCTCATTAAAAAAAGGGACATGAAATTTACCTGCAGCATACAATGATGCTATCACCTTAAAATCATTCCTACTCGGGTCAAACCCAAAAGCTAAGTCGACGTCTGCATTCATTGATCCTAATTTCGCCAAGCGGGGTAAGGGTAGTTCCATCAATTTCCTGATTGATGGATTCCAAAGAAAAATCCCGCAAACTTGAATTTCCGACGTATACTTCTTCATGCAAACTACTCCATTGATATAACCAACTACTTGGTAATGTCCATACCGACTAAATTCTAATCCAAGCGAGCAAATTTTCCTAAATGTCTCGTCACGACGAATAGTGCACTTTTGCTTGCCATCATCCACGTTTGGTGGTATCTTTGGCGGTGGTTCCACTACTAATAATCGAGATTTTTCTCGATTGTTTTGAGAGTTGGTCAAATGATTTGAAACAAAATTTGAATCATCAATAATTGAAATCCACAATTTAGAAACACATCGAAATCTTACCAAAGGTTTTGTTGGTAGTCTGGAAAGTATCTCAGTGCATAGATCTAGTGGTAATGTGGCTGTTGGTAGTTTCATTCTCTTCATTCTCTTCATTTTGGTAGAAGTTTTCTTATGAGAATAGAAGTAGAAGAGTAGATGTAGATGTAGATGGGATATGCGATATGAGGGCTAATTCATTTTAATAACTTATTATAAGGTAAAAAATGCTTAGAAATGGCAAGATATCATGCTCATGTGAATGCATCTTAAAATGATTAATTTACAAAAATGTGGATATTACTTTTGTAAAAATGATTAAACTATTGATCACATCGCATAACAATTGTATGATGAATAGAGAGATGACTAAACATTACTTCATAAGTTGGGGTCTTCTAAGTTCACTCAAGTGCAATGTATATCTGTGATCACGTGCAATGTTCGTATGTGTAAAATTAGTAATTTTAAAAATTACTATACAATTTTATGATAAGTTGTGATCTCTTTGAAAAAATTTGAGAAATCTATGATGCACTTCAAATTATTTTTTTATTCCTAGTAAACACCTTCAGAAGCAAATAGACTAGCATATACTAAGGCAAAACAATGATGGTTCTTCCCCCTCCCCCTAAAAAAACGCTATCAAATTGAAATTCCTATACTATTTCCAAATAAGAAAGTTAATACATGTCTTGATTTCCTTCTATCAAGTCGGTCGCATAGTAGTTTAGACATATGTTCCTTCGTGTAAGGTCAATGTTAGGAAAAACTAAACTTTGTACAAGGGAGATGAGGGTTTAAGATTTACTCGCCACAATAAGAATTTATATAGCTCACTAATTATGCTAAGGTGAAATCACACATTTTTAGCGTGGTAAGAGGTATTTGCATGGTAATGTATACCTAACTTATAGATGGTAACCCCTTACATATACATGCATATGGTAAGTGGTATTTACGTGGATCAGTTGTTCTTTTTTGAATTAAAGAGAACCCAAGTCAATCATCTTAGATAGTTATCGTAAGAAATTGCTCCTGAGACTAATAACAGGGGATTGAAGGAAGAAGAGTCAACTAAAGAAGAAGAATAGATTTCCATGCTCATTTGGTAGCCATGTAATTTGATACATTATTTACAACGACCTTGTAGTAATACAATAAGAAAACTTTCTCAATGCAATGTACATCATGTCTGGTGCCAATAATGAAATTTCAGCTTACCAAATATTGTTATTTCCCCCTTACGGCGACTTGATTACTTATTTGTTATCACACTTGATTTAACATTTTCTAAACCACCCCCAACTCCTGTAACAAGCTTTTAAAAGAACTGAATCTCACATATTAGTTCAACTACTAAACAGGTTGAACTGTGATTCTGTACAACAAACAAACCAAAAAAAAAAAAAAAGAAAAAAAAGAAAAGAAGATGTAAGATAAGTGTTGATTTGTAAGTTTTGATGATGATAAACAGTTGAGGCCAGTTAATTATCTAATGTTTTACTTGATGATTTGCAAGGGTATTGATTCCAATGGAACTCATGAAAGATCAAAGAAAGCTGCCAATCGAGTTCTTCGCCAGTTCCTTATGGACTTCGGCAAATTGGGCTTAAAGACTTAAGCTTTATTGTTAGATCATTGTATAAGGTATGATTAGCTTGAACTTGACTTATAATGCTTTGAAAATACTTAGGAAATGTTGGGATTAAATAAAAGTGAATTTATAACTCAATGAAGATAATTAAAATGGTTTTAATTGAAAAATGAATTTGAGTTGGATTAGAATTCTAGCTTCAATCAATTAGGTTAAAGCTGTTGAGTTGTTTGTTCAGTGTTTTCAATCTTGACCTAGTCGCCTATATCGGTTGAGAAGGAAAATATTCGTTTCCTACCTTTTAGCATTATCTTTTGATTGAAGTTAGGAGGGAATTCAATTAGGAAGCCCTAACAGGTGACCTAAAGTCTTTTACATATAGTGGTTTAAGAAGTGATTTATGTACACTTTAAGCACTAAAACATTCATACTTCTGGAGAGCAAATATCTGAGAGATTACAATTCACTTATAATATCCGAGCAGTTCCTAAGTACTTCTTTTTCATTATTTGTCAAGTTCTTCCTAATCTGCCTTATAGGTTACTTGTCTAATCTTTCATTTTGTTTGCTTGACATTTGTTGAGTACGGTTGGTAGAGCTAGCATTTGGGATAACTTGGACTTAGAGTTAAGTCCGAGTGAAGAGGGCTCAAATAATAGTTTAGGGAGTACTTGTGTTGTGGACTATAATTTGATTGACTCTTAGTGGAGTTCATTTGAAAATCCCCCAGGGACGTGTTTGTACTTCTTGACCGATCCCAAGAAGGTTTCCACGTAAAATCATGTGCATTTTACTGTTTATGATTAAGTTCTTTATTTGCTTTCTTGAACTTGCATCAAACATAGTATGGGAATTAATTGAGTGAAAAAGTTGAAAGTTTGTCTAAGAATTCAATTCACGCCCCTCTTGAGTCTTATATCTTGGTACAAACAATAAGTAATTCAAAGAGCTCTTTATCTCAAACATGATCCTAATACTGAATCTGTTGCAGCACTACGATTGGAAATAACATAGATCAATCAATTTTTAGTTTAACAATAGTTTCTTCTAGGTGGAGTGCAAGAGGTATTATTTTCCTTGCACCTTTAGTTCATTTGTCCTGAAAAAACCTTTGACATTTAAAACTAATCCATATATGTAATTTATGAGCAAATGAAAGAGTTTGTCCAAGGTCTCCACAACTTTGCGGCCTGATTTAATTTGGAATGAGTATTTTGAGTTTCCTGTGTTAGTCCTTCATCTCACAAAAGTTATATAGGTCGAAATGTAAGTTACTAATGTTAAAATGAAAGTTGCAACGGGAAAAAAAACATGAGCATAATTCAATAATAGTCACGTTTAACCAACAATGGAGAGGCAATTTTATGCAAGAAGTTGGAACTGATTTGAACATTTAGTATCAAATGACTTTAGAAAATAAAGGTCAAATTATAGAATCTTATGTAACAATTTATCAAAAAGAACCTTAGCTATAATCAGAACTAAACCACCAAAATAAGGGTAAATAACCCTATTCCCTAGTAAATAGGTTAGAATATGTCCACATTAATGGACCAAAATGAACAAAATTTAGTCAGCAATAAATTTAGTTCAATCACAATAATTTCAATTTAGTTTAGTCTGATTATAATAATTTCAGTTAAGTTAAATTCAGTAATAATTATCAATTATGGGAAATAGCTTGGGGCACCTAATGGTGCACCTACAAAAATAAATTAGCATTAATGAATATGATAAATTATATATTATAATTTTTTACCAACAAACCGAATATCATGATGGTGCAATCACTATGCCGTATTAGGGGCAAGTAACCATTTTAGTACTAACATAATGATAAAAGATCATTGCTCAGATATTTTATTAATTAATGTGGACTGGTAGATAACTAGATATCAATATAAAGCCTAATGCAATGCCACCTTATATGTTGTGAAATATTTTTTTGTCCCACAAAGGGAAAATGTATGTTACGCAAAAGCACTTCTTAATTTTTTTTTTATAAGTAATACTAATGATAATAAAATAACAATATTACATCTCACAAGATGTAACTAATCTAATGGAAAAAAATGGTGAAAAAAAATGCATTTATTAGTGCTAAATTCCAAATTATAGGGAAACACTTATTGGTTTTGATGATAACGAACAAGTGAGCTTAATTGTACACTAATATGTTGCAAGTTGAGTGGTTGTTTTGAAGGCTAATTAAGTTGTTGATGATTGAACCTTGGTGCGTATTGAAGATCAAGAGGATCAAAAAAAATTTGATAGTTGAGCTTTAATTATGTATGTTTAGATTTGTTGTGAGTGCTTGTCATGCCCAGGTTAGATAAGAATTGCATGTGATTGAGTATGGATCAAATGGCGTGAGTTGAGCTGTTTGCTAGTGGAACAGTTTAGGAATAGCAGCACTGGGGGAATATAGCGAATATAATTATGTGTGATTATTCTCAATTACCTTGGGTAATCTTCTGAAGAATAATCAAATATAGTTAGTCAAGTTATTGTGTGAGATAAATTTAGTTAATAGGTTTTTGGGAAATATTATTCAGCCTTGGTCTCTAAGAATTTTCCTAAAACACAACTTTCCTTATTTCTAAAAGATAAGAATTTCCATATCTTTATGAGTTGGAAATTATTATCTTTTGAAAGGAAGTTATTGACTGAACTTTAAAAGATATATGTTAAGTGGGAAGTCCCACATGTATAAAATAGAAGAGACTTGAGGTGTTTATAACTAAGGGGTCGTTTGGTTCAAAGAGTTGGAATGGATTCGGTTTCACAATCATACCAACAGGAATGGAATAGGAACTCCATACTTGATATTAGGTGTTTGGTTGGATTTAGGAATGGGTTCTACATCTTATTTTGTTGTTTGGTCACTCAAATTATGGAATCATTCTTCGTATTTTTTTGCCAATTTAGCTTATTAATTTCATTCTAATATTTTTAATTGTCCGCAACGTTGGCCATCTGAAAATCAAAAATACAAATTTATAGTTAGAATATCATAAAAAATCATGATAATATAAACTGAAATGACACAAAATCAAAAAATTGACCAACAAAATCATACGACAACAAAATATCAAAGACAAAAAATGAGAAATTAGAAAACAATAATAAATAAAGAAAAAGTAAAGAGTAAATGAAGATCTGCAAAATATGAAAGAAGATCAAGAAGATTTGGAAAAGATACAAAAGTTCCAAAAATAAAATGAAGAAGATCTGGAAAAATGGAGAGTAAAGGATCTGGAAACAAATCATGAAAACTGAAATAAGATCTAGAATAAAAAAGAAGATCAGGAGATCTGAAGAACGAACGAAAATCTGGAAACAAAAAATGAAGGAAAGAACGGGAAAAAAAAAGGAAAAAGGAAAGGCATACCTAAAAGGTCGTCGTCGCCGGAGAAGAAGCTGGAGCCCAGAACTCCTTGACTGTCGCTGGAGAAGAAGCTGGAGACGGTTTGTCGGAGAAGAAGGCGGAGTCGGATTGCCGGAGAAGAAGCCGGAGTCGGTCTATCCCACCTCTCTCTTGGGCGGCTAATGAAGTAGGGGGCAAATGATTCCACTGGAATGAGTTTTTGAATCCCCTCATATGTGGGGGGGTTTCAAGTGGTGTTACTTTGGTAGGGTTTGGTATCCTAAGGATTCAAGTTCCAATCCCAAAACATCATAACCAAACACTAAGAATGGATTCGTTCCATTCCTTTCCATTCCAAATGGTCCAACCAAACAGGCCCTAAAGAGGTTACTCCACCCATTGCCAATTGGTTTTGGATTGGAACCTACTCCATGTTATGGACACTCTCTAATGGGCCCAAATGATGAAAATTTAACATGATATTAGAGAAGGTTTTAATCCTGTTTCCATGATCCCTGTTGGCCCAAATGTTGTGAAGCCCAAAAGTGGCATTTATGTGCGGCGGGGTGCCCCAATTGAGCCCACGCGTGTGTGACATCCTGTGTAGGCTTTGATTTGCCCATGCTTCAGCCCAAGATGGGTCTTTGCGTGCGACGGGGTGTTAAGTGGAAAAGTCCCACACGGATAAAATTGAAAAGACTTGAGATGTTTATAACTAAAGGGGTTACTCCACCCATTGCCAATTGGTTTTGGGTTGGAACCTCCTCCATGTTATGGGCACTCTCTAATGGGCCCAAATGATGAAAATTTAACAATATATTATGATTTTATCTCATATATTATTCCCTAAATAGTTGGCATGTTTTATGGCAATTATATTGCTAGAGTTCTAGTATACATAAACTAGGTTCATGAATCTAAACACTATTTGGGAATTTTACTTGACTTAGGAAACTACCATATGCACGTCTATAAATATAGTCATATAGATGGAGCATTAGGCCAGTTTGGCATGCACTTTTAGAGAGATTATTCGTCCATACCTTTAGAGCTCATCAACATTGTTGCTTCCAATGTTTCAGCAGTAATCTTTGAGTGTTCTGTGTGCTGGAACTGGTCCATACTTGTGAGCTGTGATTTGAGTCTTCCATTGCATAACTAGCACGTAGGATTACTTTTTTAATTCTTCTATTTGAGAAACACAATTCATTCTGTTGCTTCAAGTATAGTTGGTTGAAGGGGTGATACTAGTTAGGGTTAACTTGTGTATGGGTATTGGGTCTTGAGTGCGATCTAAGAGTGATTACTTGTAATCAAACAGTGGTACTTAATAAGAGAATTAGTATTGACAACATCTCTACGAGGCCGTGGTTTTAACTCTCATTAGTTTGAAAGGTTTTCCACGCTAAATACTGAGTTTCTATTGGCATCTTTAGTTTGCTGCATATCTGTTGGAATGTTCCATCAGACCTGATTCACTTTGTGTTTGAATTTGAAAAAGTTGCAATTTGCTCAAGGACTCAATTCACCCCCCCCCCCCTTGAGTCCTTCTCGTGTACATCAAATAAATAACCCTATTCACTAGTAAAATAGGGTAGAAGATGTGCACATTAATGGACCAAAATGAACAAAATCTAGTCCAGCAATAACTTCAATTCAGTCACAATAGTTTCAATTTAGTTTAATCCGAATACAGTAATTTCAGTTAAGTGAAATTCTGTAATCATTACCAATTATGGGAAACATCATGGGGCACCTAATGGTGCACCTACAAAAATAAATTAGTATTAGTGAATAAGATAAATTATATATTATAATTTTTTACCAAACATAAATGAATATCATGAAGGTGCACTCACGTATGCTGTATTAGGGGCAAGTAGCCATTTTACTACTAAGATAATGATAAAAGATCGTTACTCAAATATTTTAATACTTAATGTAGACCGGTAGATATCAATACAAAGCCTAATGCAATGGCACCTTACTTATATGTTGTGAAATATTTTTTTGCCCCACAAAAGGGAAGATGTATGTTACGCAATAGCACTTCCTGTTTTTTTATATATAATACTAATGATGATAAAATAACAACATTTCATCCCACATGATGTAACTAATCTAATGATAAAAAAAATGGTGAAAAAAATGTATTCATTAATGCTAACATCCAAATTATAGGGAAACACATAGTCCTGGGTGAATAATGGTGGGCATAATGATGATTATCGGTTCAATTCGAATGTGAAAGGCCAAGTCTTTTCGCAATAAAAGAACGGCCATGTCTACCTTGTGAACATGCAGAATACTTTTGATATAAGTGAAATGAACATTTTGTTATGAAATGTTTAGGTGGATGTACAACATGCCTTGGGTAATAGGCCCATCTCTTTTGTTTACGGTTAGCAAACCCTACCTCCTCTTGTATGTACTCTATATATATGCGCCGAATTACCAGATGGGTATTTTTAGTGACCACCACTCGCCACTTGGATATTTAAAAAAACTCCGATGCCAAATGAGTATTTTAATGGACTAAAAGCGCATATAGGTCAAAAAATTCTCCGCCGGTGATCAAAACTTCATTTATCCTATCTTTTTGATTGAAATGCATTTCTTTATTACTTTTATTTATCTAAAATCACTTTAATCACCAAAAAAACCTCCTTAATCTCTTTTTCTTTCTCTCTCCTCCTCAAGGAAATTGGGAGTTAAAGGGTTTTTTGGGGGATTAAAGTGATTTTAAATGAATAAACATAATAAGGAAATGCATTTCAGGATCAAAACAATCGGATAAATGAAATTTTGGGCATTAGAGGCGAATTTTTGGGCTCATATGCGCTTTTTGTCCACTAAAAATACTCAAGTTGGCTCCAGAGTTTTTTTAAATACCCAAGTGGCGAATAGTGGTCATAAACAATACCCATCTGGTAATCGACGTATAGATATGTCATATTACTGAATAATAAAACCTACCTCTATTCCTCCTACTCTCCAATTCTCTCTCTTTATTCATAACATGTTATCAGCACGAGTCTATAACCCTAGCTACATTCTCCTATCGATTAGCGGCAAGTAATCTCGAATTAGTCGAACGAAGAGGTACGTCCAAACCTCTCTCTTAGATTTACCTTTATAACATACGTATGATGGCATCTAATCTTAAATCAACTACTCTCATTGCTTTTTCTCTTGGCGCATGTTAGCTTAATGCTAATATGAACCGTAGCCATGGCTAAGGGCAATCGAGGTAGACCTAGAAAGCAACCAAAGGCAACAAAATCTCACAAGAAAGGATCGAATTCTACAATGGCTCAATCTAAACCACAATCTGAAACTCAATTCCGAGCGACTGGTGAAACCCCTAATCCTGCAAATGTTGCGAGATATTTGAATCTGGAGCTCGATTTGCTAAGTGCTGCACAAATTGCTTCTGCTATTGACCTCCTCAAGAAGGTGCTGACTCCATTGATGGCCCCTTCAACTATTGCACCATCTCGAATAACTCCTCCTTCTGGGGCTGGACTGAGTGCGGCTGAACAAGAGGTGCAAAACTGCAGGTATCTGGTAAATGCCCCTCTCCTTGGGATAAATTTGATGTGCACAAACTTCAATCAGCTGGGTTTAAACTTCAATATGTTCCTCCTATTGAATCTAATGGCCAGACATTAAGTGAAATTATACCTTATGATATTCAGTCTGAAGTGGAATATTGGGACTGCTCTGTAATGTGAGTGGTTTTGGGTGCTAAACCTCCATTTCAAGTCATGAATGGATTTATAAGGAGGATTTGGAAACAACATGGGGTGGATAAGGTCCTAATGATGAAGAATAGAACATTACTTGTGCACTTTGATTCTTTAACTGGCAGGGATGAAGTGTTAGAAACGGGGGTTTGTCATTTTGATAGTAAGCCTATGATTGTGAGACCTTGGAATGATGATATAGATTTCTCGAGTGATGAGCTCACTATAGTTCCTATTTGGATTAAACTTCATGATGTAGATGTAAGATATTGGAGTCCAATGGGCATAAGCAAAATTGTAGCCTCATTGGACACCCTATTATGGTAGATAAGAACACAGAGTTGAAGGCTGGAATTAACTATGTGAAGGCTTTGGTGGATGTCCTTATGAATGGTGAGTTCCCTGATGAGGTGATATACCAAAATGTCCATGGTAGACTTGTTAATCAAGCTATCACATATGAATGGAAACCAACTAAATGCAAATTTTGTGAAGCTCTTGGCCATGGGGAGGATAAATGTCGAAAGAAGCAGCCAAAGAAGATGTGGCAACAAAAGGAACTTGATCCAGTAGCTCCAAATGCAAATGAAGGGGATAAGCAACCTGTGAGGGTGACTCAGCCAGTACAAGACTAGAAATGCAGATATGGCTTCTACCTCCACTTCTAACCCTTTTGAGGTTCTTGTTGAAGATGTGACTGAAGAAAATCAGTTTGTTCAGGTGCAACAGATAGTGCATTCAGGGACTGTGTTAGTTCCTGATACTCGTGGATAGATTGTTATCATGGAATGTGAGAGGCCTGAACTGGCCAAAAAAAACAGAGGGAGGTCCCTCTCTAATGTAGGAGGAATAAGGTAGGTTTAGCTGCACTTTTGGAAACTAAAATAAAAGTGGCAAAATATGTGGAGAGTTACAATATAATTTGCCCTCAATGGGGTTGTTCTGTTAATCACCATCACCATGTTGGGGGGAGAATTTGGGTGATGTGGAATAGGGATTTCTTTGAGGTGGATGTTGTGATGGCTTATGCTCATGTTGTTCACTGTAAAGTTACAGTTATCTCTACTAGAAAGTCCTTTATTGCCTCTTTTGTTTATGGTTTTAATGAAGTTACTGAGAGGAAGGAACTGTGGACTGATCTATGCAATTTTTCACATAACTTGGTTGACCCCTGGATCCTCATGGGTGATTTTAACTCAGTTTTGCAAGCTTCTGAGAGAATAGGAGGAAATTTTGTCACTTATGCTGATGTTAGAGACATGAAGAACTGTTTTGAAGAGTGTGCTATTCAGGACCTTCATTGGGTAGGCTGCTCTCATACATGGAGTAATAGGCAATTTGGAGTTGATAGAATTTGGTCCAAATTGGATAGAGTTCTTGTGAATGGAATTTGGATAACAGATTTTCCTGCTTCTTTTGCAAATTTTAAAACAAAAGGTATCTCAGATCACTCTCTCAAGGGGTATATTCCTTTTACGTTTTGTGATATGTGGTCTCATGATGAGAAGGTTGAGCAGCTTGTTAGAGATGCTTGGTCACAATAGTATCAAGGGAGCAAACTTGCTATATTTAACCAGAAACTCAAGTACCTTAAGAGATCTCTAAAGGAACTCCATAGATCTAAATATAGGGACATAATGGGGCAAGTAGACAGGTGCAGACTCAGATTACAACAAGCTCGGGAATACGTACATTCAAGGCCTTCTGATGTTGAAGCTCAGATTAAGGAGAAAGAAATTCTCAGAGAATTCAATTCTGCGAATGTTGCTGCAGAGAGACTGATGAGGCAAAGAAGTAAGAGTAGAATGGCTCAAGATGGGGGATTCAAACACAACATATTTTCATTCAGTTATAAAGCAAAAAAAGCATAAGAGCAGAATACTGACTATTGTAGATAATAATGGTGAGTTATGCTATGATATTGATGCTATCAAAAACCACTTTTTGTCTTATTTTCAGAATATGCTGGGGAGCATAGTTGTAAGAAACCATATAGAGGCAGATGTTATATCCTATGGAGTAGTCCTCAATGCTGAACAACAATTTTCACTTATTAAGCCATTCACAAGAGAAGAGATAAAGAGTGCAGTATTTTCTATCCCAAATCTGAAGAGTCCGGGTCCGGATGGATATAGTGCTGGGTTTTGTAAGTCAGCTTGGGGGATCATTGGAGAAGAGCTATGTGAGTCCATTCAAGAGTTCTTTCAACAAAATCACATGGATAGAGGTCTAAATGCAACTGCTATAGCTTTGGTTCCTAAGGTGGAAAATGCTAGCTCTGTACAGATCGATATCATGCTAACTGTCTTGTATAAGGTAATCTCAAAATTACTCTACAATAGATTAAAGTCTGTTCTCCCACACATTGTTCAAGAGAACCAGGGTGCTTTTGTCAAGGGTAGAGCAATTGCTCACAATATTTTGATTGGTCAAGACCTCATTAGACTCTATGGTAGACACAATGTCTCACCTTGATGTCTAATGAAGGTGGACCTTCGTAAAGCCTATGATACTGTCAGCTGGAAGTTTGTTGAGGAGTTGTTGATTGCTTTGGGATTTCCTTGTAAGTTCTGTGATTGGGTCAAAAGCTGCATGACTACTACTTCATTCTCTATAATTATTAATAGTGAGCTATGTGGATATTTTAGAGGTGAGAGGGGGTTAAGACAATGTGATCCTATCTCCCCCCTACTCTTTGTGATTGCCATGGAATACTTCACTAGGCTTACTCAAAGGGCTACTACAATAAACCTCAAATTCAGATTTCACCCATTGTGCAAGTCCCTCAAGCTTGTTAATCTCTGTTTTGCGAATGATCTGCTCTTGTTTTGTAAAGCCACTAATGAATCTGTGAGTACTCTACATCAATGTTTGAATGACTTTGCTGCCACCTAAGGGTTGTGTGCGAACAGCTTGAAGTCGAACATTTATATAGCAGGGGCCACCCAACAGGTGGAAAATGAGATGTTACAGCTTACTGGATTTTCAAAAGGAGACTTCCTAATGAGATATTTGGGACTCCCTCTATCTTTTACTAGATGGAATAAGTTGGATTGCCAAGTTCTAGTGGATAAAATCACTAGCAGAATAAAGTGCTGGACAAGTAGGCACTTATCATATGCTGGCAGATGCCAATTGATCAATTCAGTGCTTTTCTCTCTTCATGTCTATTGGTCCTCAGTGTTTATCCTTCCTCAGCATATAGTAAATAAGATAGAAGCAATTTGTAGACAGTACCTTTGGGGTCAAGATCAGAAGAGGAACCCTCTTGTTGCTTGGGAAAATGTTTGCCAACCAGAGAAATTTGGTGGGTTAGGGATCAAAAGTTGCAAAAGTTGGAACACTGCTGCTATAGGGAAACATATATGGAATGTATCTTCTAAACAAGACTCTCTTTGGGTCAAATGGGTGCATGCTATCTATCTTAAATCTCAGAAATTTTGGGATTACAAGGAGAATCCCAATGGCAGCTGGTACTGGATTAAAATGAACAGATTAAAGTGGAAGTTTAGGCAAGGGTATGAGCATGATTCAAAATGGACTCTCTTAAAATAAGGCAGGTATTCCATACAGTCTAGATATGATATGTTGAGAGGAAAACATCCACAATTTAGAGAAGCAAGACAAGTCTGGTGCAGAGCTAATATCCCCAAACATTCATTCATCTTGTGGCTTGCTACCTTGGGGAGAATGTTAACAAAGGATAGGCTGGCTCGATTCAATATAACTGCCACTGATGCAACATGTGTTCTATGTGCTAAGGAGGA